>ML427285.1:27124-107424 GCA_005239525.1 Nicotiana knightiana | reverse complement strand
GGCTAAGGGACGGGTAGGATATATTTAGGAATAGTGACTAACCCTCCTAAGCACTTTAATACACTACCTTCATAAGTCAACACATATTCTTCTCAACAAATTCTCTTGCCACAATTCCTCTTCAACATAGCCCTTTTTCAATTAAGCACTTCTATATTTTCACTAGCACAAATTAATAACAATTGGAGGTTTGTATCTTTTTGAATATATTTTTACTATTATTTTTTTTTCTTTCTTTCCTACACACACTCCATACATGAAGATTCAATGGCTAGTGATTTTTGAATACAATTTTTTTTAGTGCACTAACAGGCCTTTCCATGGCTCCACTCAAAAGTTAATCCCCTATATCTCACCTTACTTCTTTTAGCAACTAAGTGCCTTAGGAGGAAAAAGTGCAAAAATCTCAATTTAAGAATAAAATAGGGGTACGGCTAATAATGTGGGTACCAACGAAAAGGTCAAACGGTTCAAAGGGGCTAGCAATGAAAAATATAATTCTTATGTGACAAGCACATCCATGATCAAGCAAGAAAATGCCTATGTCATCCCATAGACTAGCATAACATACAATTTCGCTTCGATTAACACACGGGGCAAGTTCTAGACTACACAGGATAGCATAGACAATCACTAAACCTCACTCACACATTGCACATGACTCAATCACAACGGTTTTATTCAACTCTCAAGTCAAGTAAGCACACACATTTGAGAGAATTAAGCACTATTACACTATGTAGCATACAAGTCAAATAACTGAGCTAAGGCATCACAAAATAGGATATTTATTTTTACTCAGGCATCACATGTCAAACCAACTATAAGGGAAAGCATAATGTATGTCATAACCTAATATGCTAGCATCAAGCATGTCATAGGGTATTTCAGAGTAACTAAGTTTCTTCCTAACTACTCTAAAAAAACAAAAATAATTTAAAGTACCCGGTTCAAGTTACACCCTTGGAAAAGAACCGTGGTCCAAAGAAAAACCAAGGGAGAATTACTATACTACCTAAAACAAAAATCTTTTTGGTATTTTTTTAGACTTACTTCCCTCAAGAGAACTGTCTAGGAGATCCATCGGCGGGAAAAGTCCACATATTTATATATAAAAAACAAAAAACAACTACAAAACTTAAAAGAAAAATCATTTACTATCATGAATACAAAACTACAACACGAAACCACATACAGTACAACAATTCCACAATACGTATGTACAACACCCCACACTTAATTCATGCACTGTCCCCAGTGCATCATATATAGACAAAACAAGTAATAGAAGCAAGGTACAAGAAACTCCCTGATCATTCAGCGTCTTCATCATCTGACGCTCTCCATTCCTCCTCATGCTCATCTTCTTCATCATCTTCCTCATCTGAGCGCATCGGCTCTGCATCAGAGTCGTCAGGTATGTTGATATCCTCATCATCTGGGAGCCTGTATCCCTCACCTGCTCCAATCATCTGCTGAGCGTGAGCATGGAGCGGGTACCTCTGATACAACTCATCTCTCTCTTCAACTGACGCTAGGCGACCTCCTATTCGCAACTACAAATCCATCATCCCATAAAGATGGGCCATGAAGATATCATCCCGCGCATTGCGCTCGGCATTGGTCAGTGAAGACTCTTCTTTTGGTCTTAAGCCAGTGATATCAGTCTCTCGTGCGAGTTGATCAATGGTATGGTCAAAGTTGGGATCAACCGCTACTTTTTTATTTAGCAGGAACTGAGTCAGGAAATTTGGGAATGGTATTCGATCAATTCTATTGCTGGAACACACCAACCCCATTTGATAGCGCATCAGATGGCCCACATTCACTCTCTGCCCCGTCATGAGGAAGTAGAGCACACAAATCCTCTCAGTTGATTAAGGTTTCATGATTGCATGGTAGTATCCGTGCATTAATCACTTTAAGCCACCTAAGTTTCAGCCTTCATTTTCTTCTTGGGAACTATCCCGAATCCAAGCAGCCCTAGAATCAACCCCACAAAGTGTATGCCTCACCTCTCTATAGTTAGGATGGCGGATGAATTGCTCTAGAGGCTCCACAGAAACATTTGGTGCACCTAGAAAATCGCATATGGCCTTGGCCGAAAAATCCACCAAGTGCCCACGAATTGGCACCAATCCGTCCTTGTCCTTAGGGTCAAACCCTGCATAGAATTCCCGGACTAATTTAATGTTGATGTGACCATTGTGCGTGAACACATATCCTAAACCCAACTCATGGATGCTCCGCCAAATCGCTGGGAATTTTGTTCTCAGACTCCCTTCCTTAATGACCCCTTCAGGGTGAACATGCTTGGGTTTGCAGCGTGCATACCATTTTTTGGATTGTACTGGTATGTTGTTGATACCATATTCCCGTTGGCCAACGGGTTGCTGTCTCATAGCAGCAACAGCAGCTACTGCTTCCTCACCAGTCATACTGGAAGTAACATCTCCCCCTTTTCTTTTCTTCTGAGGTGGTGGGGGTTTTGCTTTGGTTTTCGCTGGGGCCGAAGACGTGGCCTTTCCCTTGCCTGTGGCTCTTCTGGGTAGCATCGTTTTCCCTGCACAAATGATCAGTAGTTAGTGGGTGTCACACAATATGTACTATACGCTTTCCCACTTTTCCAAGGTTACTCAGACTTAACCTTGGCGCGTTTATTAACCATTGACACATAAGGCTTCTCGTGAGCCTCTTCACACTTAAAATTTCATGGAGTTCAAGATGCATGTGGTTAGTGGTTTGTTTCCTGGAGACTCGGGCTCCAAATGGGATATTTATTGCCATTGAGGCATTACATCGAGAACTTGGCTAGCACAATTGCCATGGGAGCTCTTATGGACTTGAGGGACTGCCTCATGTACCCAAATCTAGTTGGGGTTCCATAATACCACTTAGATTCACAATTTCAGCACATTCCTAAAGGGTTTCAGCACTTGGCTGCCCGTTTGCAGGAAGTAGTTGGATCATGCTCTGTTTCAACTCAAAGTGCCCAGTGATTCTGGGCTTCACGATGCTGGAGGTAACATTAGCAATACTGGGCATTGCCACCTTCTGAATAGCCATGTGTTGTTCCTCTTCCATTTTCACAGGAAATAGGATGAAGTCCTGAATATTGTCGGTATCTCTTGCTTCTCGCAATCTCCTGTGAAATGATCTCTCAGGTTCGGGGTCAAAGCCGTCAAGTCTGTCCTGGCTTCTGACCCTATGCATTCACTCAAAGTTCCTGAGATTAGAGAAAAAATCACGTGACCTTAGAATCAATGAAATAAACAATTGAAGCAAATAACTAACAAGTAGTCTATATTCAAGTCCCCGGCAACGACACCAAAAACTTGTTGGTCCCAAACGCACACGCAAGTATACGTGGTCGTAGCAAGTAATATAATGTTAAATCGAATGTCGAACCCACAGGGACTTGCGTAAACTACTTGTTGAATCACTCTAATTGTTATTTAATCGAGCCAAAACAAAATCCAGGAATGTAACTAATTTATACAACGATTTTATGAACTAACTAATTATCAAGTGACAAGAATATTGCTGAGTGTATTCAGTAGAGACAAATATTCCAGGGTTGTGATCAATTCACCACTCGTATTGCATTGTAATTAACTCTCCATTTCATATAATCCACTCATGTATGCTAATTAATCGATAATTTCTCTCTTTGCCTTCTCCCGAAGTACTATTCGCCTATTCTNACAATTAAGCAATTAAACGCAGAATTGAAGAAACAACCATATATTGAGTGAACTATAATCAAGGTTAAATTAATGTCGAATAACAATATTCATGGCTAAACCACAACCCCAGAACAATGGGTGTTTAGTCACTCATGCTAGAATCAAATAATTGCATAAGTCTTGAATGAATTGTAAATACGAGAAAAAGATGAAGAAACTGATAATCCTTTGCTCCCTAATGATCCTGTGTGTATCTTCTCTCCAAAAATGGCATGCTCCCCTCCAATTTGTGTTTTTCGGTCTATTTATATGTTTGGGATAAACCCTAAACGTGTAGGAGACTTCTATTCAAATCGGGAAACACTTAAAACCTTCAAAACTCGGATTTGACCGGACCAGGGACCCCGGGTGTTAAGCCCCAAACGCCCAGCTATAGCCTGGGTAGGCCTGGCGTTAGGGCTCTAACGCCCAGCTAACGCCTGGTCACGCCAGGCTTTAGGGCCAAAACGCGCAGCTATGTCCTGGGTCACTCCTTTTCGACTCTTGAGTGTATTTTTTCCGTTTATGCATCCATTTAGCTCGGCTTCCATCTCCAATTCACCTACACATGAAATAGACTCCATTATGCACATATGACGTGTATTTTTATCACAAAAGCACATAAAATGTAAGGTACATAATGCTTAAAACCATGAATTCTAGCCACGCATCAGTCCTGAGGATGCAGGGCCGGATTTGCGTGACCAATATGGATGGACTTCGATATTTGATTCTAGCTGAGGCCCATAGTTTGTGGTATTCCATCCATTCGGGTGCCGCAAAGATGTATCAGGATCTGAGATAGCATTATTGGTGGAGGCGGATGAAGAGAGATATTGTTGAGTTCGTGGCTCGGTGTCTCATCTATCAGCAGGTCAAGTATGAGCACCAGAGACCAGGTGGATTGCTTCAGAGATTAGATATTCCGGAGTGGAAGTGGGAGCAAATCACCATGGACTTCGTAGTTGGTCTCCCACGGACTTCGAGGAGGTTTGATGCTCTATGGGTTATTATGGATCGGTTGACCAAGTCGGTACACTTCACTCTTGTTGGTACTACTTATTATTCGGAGAGGTTAGCTGAGATTTATATCAGGGAGATTGTTCGATTGCATGGGGTTCCAGTTTCTATCATTTCTGACAGAGGTACTCAGTTCACATCCCAGTTTTGGAGGGTCGTGCAGAGGGAGTTAGGTACTCAGGTCGAGTTGAGCACATCGTTTCATCTTCAAACCGACAAGCAGTCAGAGCGTACTATTCAGATTTTGGAGGGTTCATGGGACAAGTTTCTGCCACTCGCTGAGTTTGCATATAATAATAGTTATTAGACGAGTATCTAGATGGCTCCGTATGAGGCTTTATATGGTAGGAGGTGCAGATCTCTGGTTGGTTGGTTTGAGTCGGGCGAGACTAGGCTACTGGGCATAGACTTGGTTCAGGATGCGTTTAGTAAGGTGAAGTTGATTCAGGAGCGGCTTCGTACAACGCAGTCTAGGCAGAAGAGTTATGCGGACCGGAAGGTCTGAGATGTGTCTTCCATGGTTGGGGAGAAGGTGCTACTAAAGGTGTCACCCATGAAGGGTGTTATGAGGTTCGGGAAGAGGGGAAAGCTGAGTCCTCGGTTTATTGGGCCTTTTGAGGTGCTCCAAAGGATTGGGGAGGTGGCTTATAGACTTGCCATGTCTCCCAGCTTATCGAGTATTCATCCGATGTTCCATGTTTCGATGCTCCAGAAGTATGTTGGTGACTGTCTCATGTTTTGGACTTCAGCACGGTTCAACTCGAGGGTGATATGTCATACGAGGTAGAGCCTGTGGCTATTTTGGGTCGTCAGGTCAGAAAGTTGAGGTCTAAGGATATAGCTTCAGTGAAGGTTCAGTGGAGAGGACAGCCGGTGGAGGATTCCACCTGGGAGACCGAGCGGGAGATGCAGAGCAGACATCCTCACTTATTCGAGACTCCTGGTATGTTTCTAGACCTGTTTGAGGACGAACATTTGTTTAGGAGGGGGAGGATGTAATGGCCCGGCCGGTCATTTCGTGAGATTAGCCCCGTTTCCCCCATTTCTGCTTTATCATATGTTTCTTAGCCTATTTATGTTGTGTTGGATCGTTTGGTTCAGGTTCGGAGTGGTCGTGGTGAGAATAGAGACACTTAGTCTCTTAAATTAGCTTAATAGTTGAGAAAGTCAATTGGGAGTTGACTTATTGGTAAACGACCTCGGAATGTGGATTTTATGGCTCGGATAGCTTCGTTAGGTTATTTGGGATTTAGGAGTGTATTCGGAATGAAGTCTTGATGTCCGGTGTAGAATTAGGATTGAATTGGCGAAAGTTAGTTTTTGCCAATTTCCGGTCAGCAGGGGAAAATAGGCTATCAGGGTCGGAATGAAATTCCGACAGTTGGAACAGGTTCATAATGTCATTTTGGATATGTGTGCAAATTTTCAGGTCAATCGGATGTGTTTTGGTTGGTTTCGGCATCATTGGCGAAATTTAGAAAGTTCAAAGTTCACATGCTTGAATTTGATGTAATTTTGGTGTTCTTGCGTCATTTTTGGTGTTTCGAAGGTTCGAATAAGTTTGAATGAGGTTATGGAATATGTTGGTATGTTTGGTTGAGGTCCCCAGGGCCTCAGGTGTGTTTCGGGTGGTTAACGGACCAACTCTTGGCTTAAAAACTTGGCAGATTTTTGCTGGTGTGAGTTTCTGGTTTCCTTCTACGCGATCGCGGGAGGATGTTTGCGATCGCGTAGGCCTAGATGGGTATGGCAGGATTCTTGTTATATGCGATCGTGTGGTGGTGGTCGTGATCGCGTGAGTGTGAGGTTGTTGTGCAGTGCGATCGCGTGGTGTTGTTCGCGTTCGCGTAGAGTGGTTCGCGATCGCGTGGGTTTATGTCCTGCCGAATCGCGATCCCGTGTGTATGTCTGTGATCGCGTAGTGTAATTTGATGGGGCAGCAGATTTGTTCTCCGCGATCGAGTGGGAGCTTCCGCGATCGCAGTGAAGAAAGAGGCCTGGGCAGACAGTCTTTAAGTTCTAATTTCGGAGGTTCTTGGCCATAACTTGTTTTTCCATTAGACAGCTTGGGGGAAGGATATTTTGGACGATATTTTCAGTGGGATTCTTGTGGTAAGTGTTCTTCAATCATTTTTGGTTCAATTTCATGAATTTGTCTTGATTTTCACCATGCAATTTGAGGAATTAAAGTAGAAAAGTTGAGAAAAATGGGAGGAAAATTTGAAAAATTCTTTTGGGTGATCTGAGTGGGCAATTGAGGTTGGATTTTGGTAACTTTGGTATGGGTAGACTCATAAGGGAATGAGGATTCTAGTTATGTGATTTTTATCAAATTTTGAGACGTGGGCCCGGGGCTAGGGTTTGGCCAAATTTCGAGAATTGTGTCTAAATTGATATATTTCGATTGGGTTTTGTTCCTTTAGCATATATTGATGACGTTAATCTGGTTTTGATTAGATTCTGAGCATTTGGGAGCCAATTCGAGGGGCAAGATCATGGCGGAGTAGCTTTTGGGCTGTTTTAAGGTAAGTAACGATTGTAACTCTAAACATGAGAGTATGAAACCCCGGTATTTGATATTGTTTTGGTAAATAAGGTGACGCACATGCTAGGTGACGAGCGTGTGGGTGTTCACCGATAGGGATTGTGACTTGGTCCATCCCGTAGCGACTCTTAAGCGGCGTATTCGATTTGAAACCTTGCGATATCCTGTATTTTAGAAATTTATACTTGTTTATGGGTTGTGAGCCATGTTTGGGGCCTTGTGCCGACCTGTTTAGACCCTCAGAGGTACTTTTACACTATTCTCCCACTATCCTTATAGAACATCTGTGAACTTAGTCATGTTTACCACTTGTTGTTATTTTCACTGTTATCACACTTCTTTGAAACTCTGAGAAGTATTTTGGGCTGAGTCCCGTGAGTTGAGATGAATTGCCTGAGTGACTTGTGAGGATGACTGAGTCAGGCCGAGAGCCGAGTATGTGAGGATAGTTATGGATCGGGCTGCACGCCGCAACAATATATATGTCCAGGCCGAGAGCCGAGTATGTGAGGATAGTTATGGATCGGGCTGCACGCCGCAGCAATATATATGTCCAGGCCGAGAGCCGAGTATGTGAGGATAGTTATGGATCGGGCTGCACGCCGCAACAATATATATGTCCAGGCCGAGAGCCGAGTATGTGAGGATAGTTATGGATCGGGCTGCACGCCGCAGCAATATATATGTCCAGGCCGAGAGCCGAGTATGTGAGGATAGTTATGGATCGGGCTGCACGCCGCAACAATATATATGTCCAGGCCGAGAGCCGAGTATGTGAGGATAGTTATGGATCGGGCTGCACGCCGCAACAATATATATGTCCAGGCCGAGAGCCGAGTATGTGAGGATAGTTATGGATCGGGTTGCACGCCGCATCAATATATATGTTATATATAACATATGGATCGGGCTGCATGAAGCAGCAATATAGATTTTATATATATATATATGTGTGTGTGTGTGTGTGTGTGTGTGTTGGATCGGGTTACCCGTTGCAGCAGTTGTGTGTATTCATGGTACTTGCTGAGTACGAGTGATTAAGTGAGAGCATGAGATCCTTATAGTGGAGTCACGAGTGACTGAGAGGCTTGCCCGAGAGGCTTTATTATTGAGTGATATTGTGCCCGAGGGGCCTATATTTTTATGAAACTACTGTTTTCACTCTTCATCACACTAATCCTCTGATGATAATGTTGGACAAATGTTTTTATACGAGATTTTAAATCGAAACTGGAGTTTTATGAAATATTCGGAATGTAAATTCCTGACTTGATTTATTCATTTCCACTGTTACTCATTATATGGATTTACATGATTTACAAATGCTCGTCACTACACTCAAGTTTTTAGTTACTTTGATTACTTACTGAGTTGGCGTACTCACGTTACTCCCTGCACCTCTGTGTGCAGATCCAGGTACCAGACCATCTCACTAGTTGATTTTTGGACGCACCTGGAGTTTGTTCGAGGATCGAGGTAGCTACTCAGCGTCCCCAGCTCACCTCATTTCCTTTCCTCAGATCATAGTTTTTGTCTTTTGTACTTCAGACTTTTGTAGTAGCAAGTCACTATATTGTACATTGTATTTACAGTCCTAGATGCTCATGACAGTGGACTCCAGGTTTTGGGGACGTGTATAAATTGTTCATCTCATTTTGCTGTTTTAAAATCTGCTAAATTTTGGGATATTAGGAAATATTATGATAGTCTGTAATGGCTGGCTAGCCTAGTTCCATGATAGGCGCCATCAAGGCCGACTGAGGATTTGGGGTCTTGACAGTGTGGTAAGCACCATGCTTGGAAGTGCTATATGGGGTTGGGTGTTTGTTATACTTGTGGTTATTCGGACCACGTTATAAGGGATTTTTCGACGAGAGGTGATGTAAGCATAGCTCAGCCAACGGGATCTGTAGCTGGTTCGTCATCATCAGTACGCCCCCTGGGCAAGGTTCACAAGCACCAATGAATCGTGGTAGAGGCAGAGGCGGAGCATCTAGATCGAGCGGTCCTCAGAACCACATTTATGTGTTGGCAGGACGACAGGATTAGGTGTCATCGCCTGATGTTGTTACAGGTATATTATCAGTCTCCTCATATGATGTATATGCACTGATTGACCCAGGTTCCACCTTATCATATGTTACTCCGTTGGTTGCTACAAAGTTTGGAATAAAACCTGAATTGGTTAAACCTTTTGATGTGTCTACACTTGTTGGGGACTCAGTGATAGCTAAGTGAGTATATAGAGGTTGTATAATAGTAGTTCATAGTCGATCTACCGTTGCAGACCTAATAGAGTTAGATTGGTAGAATTTGATGTTAAAATGGGTATGGATTGGTTGGCTTCTTGTCATGCCAACGTTGATTGTAGATCAAATATGGTCCGATTCCAATTTCCAGGGGAGCCTTTTATGGAATGGAAAGGTAATACGGTATCGCCGAGAGGTAAATTTATTTCCTATCTCAAGGCAAGGAAGATGATCAGAAAGGGCTATATTTATCACTTAGTTCGGGTTCGGGAAGTGGAATCACCAACCATTCAGTCCATCCTTGTGGTTAATGAGTTTCCCGGTGAGCTTCCGGGTCTTCCCCAGAGTGAGAAATTGATTTTGCTATTGACCTACTACCGAATACTCATCCAATATCTATTCCTCCCTATAGAATGGCCCCACAGAGCTGAAAGAATTGAAGGAACAACTAAAGGACTATCTTGAAAAAGGCTTTATCATACCTAGTACATCACCGTGGGGAGCACTTGTGTTATTTGTGAGGAATAAAGATGGTTACTTATAGATGTGTATTGATTATAGATAGTTGAATAAGGTGACGATCAAGAATAAGTACCCTCTCCCGAGGATTGATGATTTATTTGATCAGTTGCAAGGTGCCAAGTGTTTCTCAAAGATAGACTTGAGGTCCGCGTACCATCAAGTAAGGGTTAAGGAGGAAGATATTCCGAAGACAGCATTCAGGACCAGATACGGGCACTTTGATTTTCGTGTTATGTCATTCGGTTTGACCAATGCCCCAGCAGTTTTCATGGATTTGATGAACCGTGTGTTCATACCTTTTTAGATCTGTTCGTAATTATATTTATTGACGATATATTGATGTATTCTCGTTCAAAGGCTGATCATGTAGATCATTTGTACTGTGCTCGGAGTTCTACAAAAAGGGAAGTGTTATGAAAATTCTCTAAATGTGAATTCTGGTTGAACTCTGTAGCTTTCCTTGGGCATATCATTTCGGGTGAAGGTATCCGGGTTGATACACAAAATATTGAGGCGGTAAAGACTTGGACTAGACCCACGACACCGACGAAAGTTTGTAGCTTTCTCGGTTTGGCAGGTTATTACATGTGATTTGTACATGGATTTTCTTCCCTTTCAGCACCTTTGACAAAGTTGACTCAGAAGGGAGCACAGTTTCAATAGACTGATGCTTGCGAACAGAGTTTTCAGGCATTGAAGGACAGATTAACTTCAACACATGTTCTAACGCTCCCAGAAGGGACCGATGGTTATGTTATCTATTGTGACGCTTCAGACGTTGGATTGGGTTGTGTAAAGATGCATCATGGTACGGTTGTTGTATTGGTAAAAATGAGCTTCACACGTGTAATACTTATGATGAATCTGCAATCTATGTGGAGAAATGACAACATGACAACTGGATGAGACTCTATGAAGAGGTACGAGATAAAGAGGAACGGAACAACATACCCACGCGGTAATCCGATATGGGAATCTCAACCTAATTGAAAAGGCGAAGAGTCACGGTCAGAATGAATCAAGACAGAATAAAGGGGCAGATTTGGGGATCTTCAATTAATGAGCCAAAACGTTACATACTCTTCACGCAACAGTTACAATTAATCATTGCAATGTTACATTAATTCCATTATTAGCCATTAATTCTCAATCACAGAAAAGAGTAGACGTTATATTAAGAAATTCCCTATAAAAGGGAGTAAAATATAACTTGTAAGGACACATTCGAACCACTATTGAAATATACTTACTTTTTACGCATCTTTCTGCTTTCTATTTACGAATTTACTTACAATTATTAACATATTCTTTGGTTATCAGAAACCTGTGTTCTTTTTAAAATAGCTTTGGCAAAGAATCTAATTCTTTGGTTAAACAAATTGGTTCCATTGCCGGGATTCTGATAATCTCTGTTTTTTCTCAAACAACATTCTGTAAATTATGTCGAACGCCAACGACAACAACCAACAAAGGATTGGAACTCCAGTTCCATCACCTTCAGGTTCCCACGAGGCTCAAGGGAACATTCCCCAGAGAGATCTACGACTCAAAATAATAATCACAATGAAAATGAACAACAGGAGAACAAGATCCTATAAAACAAATGGTTGGTGAATATATGACTCAAGCCTTACAAGCTTTCATGAGGGGACTGCCAGCTGCATCACCTACACCTCCTCCTAACAACACCGCAACTGTGAAAAATCCACAATCCGGACTAGCAAACTCAGGAAGTAGAGGCACTCCAAATGAGTCCCTCGAAGCAAGACCAGGTATGTCCAGTAATCCATAATTATAGTGTTTATTACTAACCTTGCAGAAACAGGTGAAGGAACAAAATGACCGAATCGAGCAAATTCCTAGAGTACCACCTGTTATCAAAGGCATTGACATTGGTAGATATTCTCAACAACCTTGGAAGCCAAATGCAGCACCCTTGCCTATTCCCAAGAAATTCAAAATGCCTGATATTCCCAAGTACGACGGGACAACTCATCCACGTGATCATGTAACTACTTTTACTACACTAAACAAGAAATTGAATCAGTACTAGTCAAGAAGTTCGAAGAGACACTCGCCAAAGGAGCACTAACATGGTATTCTCTTTTACCTGAAAATTCTATTGATTCTTTTGTTGAGCTTGCAGATTCTTTTATAAAAGCACATTTCGGTGAACAAAAAGTCGAAAAAAGAATGAAAGATATATTCAAGATAAAACAAGGAGATGCGGAGTTGCTCCGAGAATTTGTAGACAGGTTTCAACGAGAAAGAATGCTGCTACCAAGGGTACCTGACAATTGGGCAGCAATGGCATTTGCAAGCAATTTAAATGACAGAAGCTCAGAAGCCACGAGAAGACTCAAGGAAAGCTTGAGAGAATTCCCAGCCACGGCATGGAATCATGTCTATCACAGGTATAGTACCATGCTACGAATAGAAGAAGACACCATTGCTCAATCAAAAGCTGAAGATTGAACCAGTTCTAGACACTCCGAACTAGAAAGGAGAACAGGTAAGAACAGGTACGATCCATATATGGGACCTTCAGGACGAGAATCTCATTCCAGGTATGAAAACACACGGTCAGAATATAGACCGTCAAATAGAGATACGACTCATCCTCCTCAAGATCTAGAAAATATCGGGAGGAATGGAACAGAGGTAATGCAAGAGTCGGAGACTACAACTTCAATGTAAGTACTTCTGAATTAATTACCGTACTAAGAAACATGGGCGATAAATTTCGATGGCCCAAAGAAATGAGATCAAATCCAAACAGAAGGAATCCAGACTTCTGGTGCGAATTCCATAACGATCATGGACACAGAACATCAGATTGCAGATTGTTGCAAGGTGAGGTAGAATAATTATTAAAACAGGGCTATCTAACAGAACTGTTTATTGAAAAAGGCAAACTGGCATATATGAAGAACATGCAAGATCCCCCGAAACCAACATCTCCAAAGAGAACAGTGAATGTGATAGACGGAAGAGAGGAGGTGAACGGAGTAGTCTGCAAAAGAACAACAAAATTCACAATGACGCACGGGAAGCGGGTTCGTGAAGACATGGAAGCAGACAATATAATTTTCGACAATGCAGATGGCAACGGATTGCTGCTTCCTCATAACGACGCTCTGGTAATATCTCTACTCATACGTGACACTAGTGTAAAAAGAGTGTTGATTGATCCAGGTAGCTCAGTCAACATCATTTTGTTGAGAGTTGTGGAAGAAATGCTAATGGAGCATCGAATAATCCCAAAATCACGAGCCTTATGTGGGTTTGAAAACTCTACCGTCATAACAAAAGGAGAAATTGAGCTTAGTACCTATGAAGAAGGAGTAATCAAAAATATGAAATTTCAAGTCATTGACACCTATATGGCTTACAACGCAATCATGGGGAGACCATGGATCAATGCATGGAAGAAATACCATTTACTTTACACCAAGTAATAAAATTCCCTTCCAAATGGGGAATTCAACAGATTCGAGGCGATCAGCAGACCTCAAGGAATATAAATTCAGTAGTACACTCAAACAAAAAAGAGGTAGAGGAAGAGTCAAAACACGGGGGAATCGCCCAATTAGGTACGGAAGAAGAAATTGGAACACAAATAGGTACGGAAGAAGGAAGCCACGAGAAGGTGAACCAAATCACCACAGAGGCAACATCAACACATACTGACATGGATTCCAGACCCGATGTCATTCGGGAGCCAGCAGAGGACGAGCATATTAAAACAACTATTGGGGAGCTCGAAGTTATCCCACTATTCGAGCAGGAGCCTGAGAAAAAAGGCACGAGGCTAAGCCCCGCAAGAAGAGGTAAGTTAATTGAATATTTAAAAGGTAACTCAGATTGTTTCGCTTGGTCCCATTCAGATATGAAAGGTATACCTCCGAAAGTGATGAATCATAAACTAAATGAAGATCCATCATTCGTGCCTGTCAAGCAAAAGAAAAGAAAGGACTATTGTAGAACCAAGTGATCGATGAAGAGGTACAAAAACTCTTGAAAATTGGTTCAATACACGAGGTAAAATATCCTAATTGGTTAGATAATACTGTTGTGGTACCCAAGAAGACTGGTAAATGGATAGTATGCGTAGATTACACAGATTTGAATAAAGCATGCCTCAAAGACCCATTTCCATTACCACACATAGATCAAATGATTGATGCCACTACAGGTCATGAATTGTTGAGCTTTCTAGATGCATATTCTGGTTATAATTAGATAAAAATGGATCCCTCAGACGAGGAAAAAACTTCCTTTATTACAAACAGGGCGGACTTATTGTTACAAAGTCAAACCTTTTGGCCTGAAAAATGCTGGAGCCACGTATCAAAGGCTTGTGACCAAGATGTTCCAGCAACATCTAGGGAAAACAATGGAAGTATACATTGATGACATGTTGGTAATATAAACTCAAGCGGAAGATCATTTCCATCATCTTTCAATCACCTTCGAAATCATGCGCAGGTATAACATGAAACTAAATCCAGAAAAATGCGCCTTTGGCGTTGAATCAGGTAAGTTTTTGGGTTTCCTTGTATCAAATAGGGGTATAGAAGTAAACCCCACTCAGATTAAAGCTATTGATGAAATATCTGATATCCTTACGAGCAAAAAAGAAGTTCTAAAACTAACAGGAAGAATTGCAGCCTTAGGAAGATTTATCTCCAGGTCTTCGGAGAAGAGTTTTAAATTCTTTTCAGTTCTAGAAAAGAAGAATCGGTTCGAATGGACTGAAGAATGCCAACAGGCTCTCAAAGATCTGAAGGGCTATCTATCAAAAACCGCGCTGCTGTCTAAACCAAAAGAGGGGGAGAGGTTGTATGTTTATCTTGTCGTAGTAGAAATTGTCGTAAGTCCAGTACTGGTAAAAGAAGACAGAGGTAAACAATCTCCGATTTATTATGTAAGCAAGTCTTTATTAGATACTGAAACTAGATATCCTCATCTAGAAAAATTAGCCTTAGCTTTAATCATGGCAGCTAGGAAGTTGAGACCATACTTTCAATGTCACCCAATCACTGTTGTGACCTCGTATCCACTAAGAAATATTTTGCATAAACAAGAATTATCAGGGAGATCAGCTAAATGGGCAATAGAATTAAGCGAATATGACATAATATATCAGCCTAGGACTGCAATAAATTCTTAGATTTTAGCTGATTTCGTCGCTGATTTTAATACTAGCATAATTCCTGAAGTGGAAAAGAGTTACAACTCTTCAACGGGGCTAATCCAGGAATTTGGACCCTATTTACTAACGGCTCTTCTAACATAAAAGGAGCCGACTTGGGAATTGTTTTAATATCACCTGCGGGTGAAAAGATACGACCAGCCATTAAATGCTATCCCATAACTAACAATGAAGCAGAGTACGAAGCTGTCATTGCAGGGCTTGAACTGGCACGAGAACTCTCAATCGAGCAAATTGTGATCAACAGTGACTCTCAAATAGTGGTAAACCAGATGCAGGGCACTTATACCGCAAGAGAGGCTCGGATGCAACAATATCTGGAAAAGGTACGAGACCTAGCAAGGCAATTCCAGTCATGGAAAGTTACCAAATACCCAGAGAGGAGAATGCAGAAGCGGATGTATTAGCTAACCTCGCAGCAGTTGCCGACGTAAAAAATAAAGACAATGCAATTGTCATACACCTATTTCATTCAGCAATCGACCAGGACAAAAATGAGGTAACATTTAACAATTTAACCTGGGATTGGAGAAACGAAATTGTAAACCTTTTGCAGAACGGCACCGTGCCTGAAGATAGAAAAACAGCTCAAGCACTTCGCCGGAAAGTTGCGCGGTACTGCCTAGTTCGTGAAACTTTATACCGTAAAATGTTTGGAGGTCCCCTAGCAAACCTTGGACCCAATCAAACGGAGTACGTAATGAAGGAAGTACACGAAGGACAGCTCGGAAACCATGCAGGAGCAAGATCCTTAGTCAAAACCCTAATCAGAGCATGGTACTATTGGCCTAAAATGGAGGAAGATGCTGACAGCTTTGTAGCTAAATGCGACAAATGTCAGCGATATGCCAACAATATACACCGGCTAGCAGAATTACTCCACCCAATGGTGTCACCATGGTCATTCATGAAATGGGGTATGGATATAGTGGGACCCCTTCCCCCAGCTAAAGGAAAGGTACGGTTCTTACTCGTATTAACTGATTATTTCACAAAATGGGTGGAAACAAATGCTTTTAAACAGGAATGGGAGAAAGAAGTGTAAAGCTTCATATGGAGACACATAATATGCCGCTTTATAATACCTAAGGAGATCGTATGTGACAATGGCCCATAATTCATAGACTCACAAATCACAGAATTCTTTGAAAGCTGGAAAATCAAGCGAATCACTTCATCACCATATCACCCTGTGGCTAATGGGCAAGCCGAGTTAACAAACAAAGTCATTGTCAACAACTTAAAGAAACGGTTGGAAAAAGCCAAGGGAAACTGGCATGACGAGCTACCGGCAATATTATGGGCTTACAGAACTACCGCAAAAGTAGCCACGGGAGAAACTCCTTCGCGCTTGTCTACGGTTCAGAAGCATTAATACCAGTGGAAATCGGTGAACCAAGCACGAGATTCACAACGGCAATGGAACAAACAACGACGAGTTAAGGACAAATCTGGATTTTCTCGAGCAAAGAAGAGAAGAGGCATTAATACGTATGGCAGCCCAAAAACAAATTATAGAGCGATATTACAATAGAAAAGCTCACCTCAGATATTTCAAAATTGGGGACTTCGTTCTTAAAATTTCCAATCAACAAAGGAAGCTAGTGCAAGAAGCTAAATCCAAACAAGGAAGGGCCCTACAAAGTCTGTGGCATTGCTGGAAAAGGCGCTTACGAGCTGGAAACTATGGACGGCAGAATCTTACCAACCAATTGAAATGTTGTTCATTTGAAGAAGTATTACTTCTGAAGTAAAAGCAATACCCCCGATCAGGTATCATTACGTTCAATTTTACTTTTGTACAGTTAAAGTTATACTAACCATTTTAGATGATAGGAAAAAAGCTAACCAATCACCAGATGATAATATTAGACCTGCATAGACACGAGGAAGTAACTGAATTCCCGGTCTAGGGCTTACAACTTTTTGATAGACGTTTTTAAAGGGTTAAGCAGTCATCATCTAAACTATATACCTTCGAGTCTCGTATGTTTTTCATTTTCAGGAAAAGGACCACAAGGAAGGAATAGTCAAGTGCTCGAGATTTCATTCTTCAAAGCTCGAACACTTGGGGGACTATAAAGTATGGAAGGCAAAGAAGAAGCAAAGAAGACTATCAAAAAGTCAAAGCTCAAGCCTAAAGATCTATCTTCCCGACAAGTCACGTACTATGAGCAAAATCAAAGAGCCAAAGACAAAAAAACACAACGCCTGATTCAAAAACCTTCAAAAAAACATATTCGTAAATGTAAACGAATGTTTAGGTTAAGGATAGAATATTAGATACGGATAAAAATGCACAATCCGTGTACTTAGTCAAAAACTGTTATAAGTGAAAACAATTACGGATAAAGCAACATCCTTGTACTTATTCCAAAACTGTTGTAAATAAAAATATTTACGGATGAGAAAAGCATTATCCTTGTATATTTATTCAAAAAACTATTACAAATAAAAACAGTTATACCCTTGTATTAATTTGAAAAAGCTGTTACAAAAGAAAAACAGTTACGAGTACAATTTTATACCAAATCTGTTGTAAGAAAAACAGTTGCAAAGGAATTATGGACGATATACAAACACATGTAAAATGTTACGAAAGTTCGAAACAATACAAAGACTTTCTTAAAAACATTGTCAAAGAAAAACATGTGAAATTCATATCTCTCTTTTGTATCTTTACACCATTATGAAGTTGAGACGTCTTCTTCATTAAGTGTTGATAAAAAAGGGCCCTTTTTTATAAATCGTGCCTATTACGAAAAGGTACGAAAAATCTAAGCATTTTTTAAAATGCAAAACCAAAAACTCAGAGGTAAACTAAAAACTCAAAAAGAAAGCATGCAAAGATTTAAGAGTGAAAACAAAAACTCAAAGGAGTCGAAAGTCGTGCCGATACTACTATTAATGTATAGTGGCAAAAAACTAAGTATTAATTTAGTCTAGGCCTAAATTGTTTATACAAAAGTTGCCTCTAAATTGTCAGTTGGGGACTTACAAAGGACCGAACTTTACCCCCAATTGGACTGAGAGTAACCACCAATTGTTCCAAATAAAAAAAAAGGGACCAAGTTCCATAAACTCTTTCACTAGATGGGGGGGTTATCTTCGCTGGCAGGAGGAGCAACTTGAGATGGCGAGGCTTGTGCAGCAGCTTCAACAGGGACCTCAACTTCAGGTGATGAGAAATTCTAACTCTGCCGAGACTTTTCAATCGTCTCTTTGGTTTTGGCAATTTCAGCTTCCACGTCAAAATTCTCTTGGCCCATTTCCGTCAATGTGTCAAGTCGGGCATTCAAATAGGTCCAACTAACATCGACAGCTTCTTTGTCCTCAAGAGCCTCGTAGTCTTTCTCCCATTGTTCAGCTTCGGCTCTTAGCTCATCCCTCTCAGCCACGGCAGCATCATGAGAAGCCTGCAAAGGAGCAAGGGATCTTTCCAGAAACTGGACCTTATCCGAAGATTTGCGGAGGTCTTTTTGGGTCTGGGTGAGCAATTGTACAAGTTCACCAGAGTATGACTCCTTCTGATCCAACAAAGCCTTCAGGCTCCTAATCTCTTCGGTGGCATGGAAAAGCTGCTCCACAAAGGAAGACTCCAAGATGCTTTTATCCTTACGTGCCTGATTTGAAGACGCCTTCTCTATGGCCAGTTCCGCTGCAATAACTCTAATCTACTGTTCCAAGGTACATTTCTCCTCCTCCATTGCCTCCATATCAAGCTGTAGACTCTCGTACTGCTCTTTCCAATTGTCAGCCTCGGTATGGAAGTCATTTGCTAATTGCTCCATTTGAACGACTCTCTTCATCAATTATGTGCTTATAAGGTTGATCTGCATAAAATGATAAGCTAGATACGGTAAAAGAAAGTATAATACATACATATGAAGAAGGAACAAGTTTTACCTTTAAGGACGAGTGCACAATCTCGTTCATCCAAGTTAAGGAGCTATGACTTTCCAGCTTAGACTTCTCAACCGGGCCTATCAAGGGCTTTAACCATACATCAGCCTGGTCCGACTTTTTCAAGAGGCTGCCTCCCGCAGGAACCTCTATCGTAACTTGCTTCATCACCCCCCTGCTGGAAGACCCTACTTCAACAGCAGAAGGCACGTAAGTGGGAGCGGGTGAAGGAGTCACGGGCGGAGTAGGCTGAGGAGCAGAAACAGCAACGGGAGCAATAAATGAAAGTTCCGCAGGAGCAAGCGGAGGGAAAATAGCAAGAGGAGCTTCTTCGGAAACTGTACCAAAACCTTGCTGGAACAGGTGATCAATGGACTCATGAACATGAGCGGGAGTTGAATCTTCAAGAGTGGAAGGCTCTGATTCAGGTACGGGAGGATCAACAACGGGCGCAGATTCATCGACAGCGATGACACTTCTTGTTCCTCTTCATCCTCCAAGGTCCGGGAATCACTTGCCTTCCTTTTCGACGAGGAGGAGCCAACAATGATTTCCTGAGACATAGCCAAGGACAGCTTTGAAGCGGGCACAACCGTAGCAGAAATTCCACGAGCAGGAAACCCTACCAAATGAAAGGGATTAGAAAAATCTCAAAAAGGGAAGAAGTAAAAAGAAAAACCCTCACTTACCATGGGTTTTCACCTTCCAACCAAACCTCGAAGAGAGGTACTTCCAAGAACTCTCTTCTAAATGAGCGATTAACAAAAGTTTTTCTACCAAATCACATAAACCGGAGACATTCTCGACGGTTCCCATGGTCTCTGCAAAAGGAGAAGAAACAGTCACCGTACTGAAAGTTCATCAAAAGAGAAGAAAAGGAAAGTGAGCAAAACTGCACTCACGTGCAAAGTTCCACTTCTCAGGAAAGGGGAGATTTTCTTCACCTACTAAACCTGCAGTAGGGAAAGCAACATACTGGACATACCACCCTCTATCTTTGTCATCATCTGGAGTAACTAACACCCTTTTACTCCTAGCCGCTAGAGTAAGCACTCCTTGGCGGAACAACATTGGAGAATAGAGGTGAATAAGATGATGAAAAGTAAAGGGCACGGAAGCTAAATTGGCCAAATACCTAAGGCACGCGACTACTCGCCAAATAAGAGGACCGACTTGTCCCAGACGAACTTTGAAGAATTGACAAAACTCGATGATAACAGGGTCGATGGGAGGCTTGAATCCTAATGTGAAGGGAGAAGTATAGAGATAAGAATATCCAGTCTTGTAAGAGGTTATTCTTTGATTATCGTTAGGAACAACAATAGGAAAATCAGGCTTCCAATAACAATCCCTACGTACAAGAGACACTAAGCCCTATGTTATTTGGGTGGGATAAAGGTCAGCACTGTCATGTGATGACATTAAAGAAAGTTGCTCACTCATGGCTTGACTATCCTTGGCAAAAGAAAACTCCGCAGGAACAATCTCATCGACTCTCGGTTCACGAAGCGGTTCATTGTGTTCTCTACTCTTTGATGAAGATCTAGAAGCCCTAGCCCTCGAAGAAGACGAAGGAGTGTTAGGAGGGGGGAAGAATAAGAAGCATAACCCCTAGAAGGAGTAGAATATAAGCTCCTAAGTCTACCGTCCCTCCTACTCCGTGTTGGAGCAGAAGAAAGAGTCAATTCATCTACAATGATGACCTTTTTAGATTGTTGGTTTGAAGAAGACATATTTACGAAGATGAAGAATTTACAAATAAAGAAAGAAGGTTAGAAGTTTTCCGTGAAAGTAAAGAAAGGAAAAGGGGTATTTATACTCAAAGGCAACCGTCAAAAAATGGAAAAAACAGTGATGTAAAAGTCATAATTGAAGTTGTCACTTCGAGACTGATGCAACCGCAAAAAGACCTAAAAGGCGCTAAATAATTGCAGAACCAATTCGGGAAATCCACGTGGCACGGGCATTAAATGGAAGTGACAAGCGACGCATACATTCAAAAACAGATGCAATGGAACGAGTGAAGCGACGGCAAAATGCCATAAATGAGTATCCACTTACCAAATATTAATCGATAAATAAAAGGTAAGTAGGGGGACTATCTGTATTGGTAAAAATGAGCTTCACACGTGTAATACTTATGATGAATCTGCAATCTATGTGGAGCAATAACAACATGACAACTGGACGAGACTTTATGAAGAGGTACGAGATAAAGAGGAACGGAACAGTATACCCACGGGGTAATCCGATACGGGAATCTCAACCTAATTGAAAAGGCGAAGAGACACGGCCAGAATGAATCAAGACAGAATAAAGGGGCAGATTCGGGGATCTTCAATTAATGATCCAAAACGTTACATAATCTTCACGCAACAGTTACGATTAATCATTGTAACGTTACATTAATTCCATTATTAGCCATTAATGTTCAATCACTGAAAAGAGTAGACGTTATATTAATAAATTTCCTATAAAAGGGAGTAAAATATAACTTGTAAGGACACGTTCGAACCACTATTGAAATATACTTACTTTTTACGCATCTTTCTGCTTTCTATTTACGAATTTACTTAAAATTATTAACATATTCTTTGGTTATCAGAAACCCGTGTTCTTCTTAAAATAGCTTTGGCAGAGAATCTAATTCTTTGGTTAAACAGTTGTAGCTTATGCTTCTAGACAACTAACAAAGCACGAGAAGAATTACCCGACCCACGATTTAGAGTTAGCCGCAGTGATTTATGCAATAAAAATGTGGAGGCACTACTTGTATGGCATTCATGTTGATATCTATACAGATCATAAGAGCCTTCAGTATATCTTCAAGCAAAAGGAATTGAATTTACGTCAAAGGAGATGGTTAGAGCTACTTAAAGATTATGACATTGATATTTTATACCATACGGTGAAGGCGAACGTGGTAGCCGATGCCCTCAGCCGTAGATCTATGGGTATATTGTCATATGTACAGCCAGAGAAGAGGGGAATAGCCCATGAAATTCATCAGGTAGCTAGTCTTGGAGTTTGGTTACTGGACTCAGGTGATATTGGAATTACTATGCAGGATACGGCAACATCCTCTTTAGTAACTGAAGTGAAGGAACGCCAGTACGAGGATCATGTGTTAGTTAATTATAGGGATACTATCCCTCATAAGAAGAAGACACCATTTGAGATTACAGAAGATGGGGTCCTCAGATATCGAGGACGATTATGTGTCCCTAATGTTGCAGTGTTGCGTCGGCAGGTTATGGGAGAAACTCACTATTCTCGTTATTCTATCCATACAGGAGCAACAAAGATGTATCATGATATCAGGGAAGTATACTGGTGGGACGAAATGAAAAAGGATATAGCTGAGTTTGTTGCTCAGTGCCCTAACTGTCAGTAGGTTAAGATTGAGCATTAAAAACCCGATGGATTATTGCAGGCTATGGAGATTCCGAATTGAAAATGGGAAGTAATAAATATGGATTTCATCGTAGGATTACCTCGTAGCCGGCGTAAGTTCGATTCTATATGGGTGATTGTTTAGAGGTTTACAAGATCAGCCCATTTTCTGCCCGTTAGGACTACATATTCCGTAGAGGATTATGCAAGGATTTATATTAAGGAGATAGTACGAATGCATGGTGTCCATGTATCTATTATCTCGGATAGAGGAGCTCAATTTACAGTTAACTTCCGGAGGTCCTTCCAAAAAGGATCGGGGACTTAGGTAAGTCTTAGTACAACATTTCGACCCTAGACAGGTGGACAGGTTGAGCATACTATTCAAACACTTGAGGATATGTTACGTGCTTGTGTGATAGACTTCAGGAGTAGCTGGGATGATCATCTGTCGCTTATCGAGTTCGCATATAATAATAACTATCATTCCAGTATTTAGATGGCTCCATACGAAGCTCTTAACGGATGGAAGTGTAGGTCGCCTATAGGGTGGTTCGATGTTGGGGAAACTACGTTAGTAAGACCAGAATTGGTACAACAAGCAATCGAGAAAATTAAGCTTATACAGGAAAGGCTATTAGCAGCTCAAAGCCGTCAGAAGTCTTATGTGGCAGACTTGGAGTTTCAAGTTGTCGACTGGGTATTCCTGAAGGTATCACCGATGAAAGGTGTTATGAGGTTCGGTTAGAAAGGAAAACTTAGTCCTCGGTACATTGGACCATATAGGATCACACGCAAGGTAGGCCAGGTAGCATATAAGTTAGACTTTCCTTCGAACTTGGAGTCTGTACATACAGTCTTTCATGTGTCTATGCTCCATAAATGTATCATAGATCCCTCCAGAATCGTGTCAGTTGACGACGTTCAGGTCACAAAGAAGCTATCATATGAAGATACCATTGCTATATTAGACAAACAGGTTCGGAGATTGAGAACTAACGTCGTAGCTTCGGTGAAAGTACTTTAGAGAAACAACAATGTGGAAGAAATGACTTGGAAGGCCGAAGAATACATGAAGTCTAGATATCCTCACTTATTTCCTCTTCCAGAGAAGGGTCCGACTGAGACATCACAACCTTAAGGTACATGTATGGATTCTTGTGTTAGTTATTGTCATTGGTCGTGTGAGAACATTGTCGTTATTGATGATTGTGGTCCTATGTGGTGTTGAATTATTGAGTTTCTACAGGAAGAGTTGGTAGTAGTATTGTTACAAAGGCGACTTTGCCAAAGTTTATATAGATCCCGGGAAGTTAAACATTCGAGGACGAATGTTTCTAAAGGGGGAAGGATGTTACATCTTATTTTTTCGTACGTTAAAGTTTCGTCGTAAGTTAATCAACGTAAGTTCGGGGATGAGGTTTTCTTGAGATTATAAGCATTTATGCTATTTATAACAAGCAATAAGTAAGTGACGTGAAAGATAAATGGTAAATGAATCAAAGAAAATGAGTTTCGTTGAAGGTTGTCGATCTGGGATAAAATATGGTCCAAGCTACAATAATCAGAATTTATGGACTAGTGCCATACAAGGCACCACATGACCATGATAGTAGGGTACATAAAGTGTGTCAATTGAGTAGTATTTTAAGTAATTTGAGACAATTCTTAATTATATAGGTAATTGGTTAAATATTAGATTAGTGGGGAATTAATAAGTTGATTAAGGAGTTGGTAGAGGGTTAATTGAGGTCTTTGGATAAATACTAAGGAATCTAACGTGGCAAAGGAATCTAACGTGGCAGCAAAACCTTGTCCAAATTATGACTCTTATATTATGAGTGAAAAAGTGGAAAATTTAAGTAGTATGTAGCTTAGTCATACCATTTAAAGCCTAAAGCCTCTCTAATTCAAAAGAAAGGTCTTATATCAAAGTGTTAGGCAACAGATATTCACGCAAGAATTCAAGAATTCAAGAATTCAAGCAAGAAAATTCCTTAATCATCTTAGCAACGTGACTCTAAAGAAGCCCGGTACAATCTTTCTCAAGAATATCATACGTATTTTTACCTACTCCGATCTTTCCGTCACGAGTTTTGTCGCAATTGTCGTGTGTTAGAAGGATTGTCCAAAGAACCGGCTCAGGTATGTTAAGGCTATCCCTTATTTCCTTTTTGCATGATCTGTACGATACAAACGAAACGAGAAAATGCACAACTTCCAGAAATAACTCTATTCGTAGAAATGGAGATGCTTATATTCTTGATTCCCATAAGTCTTATTATTCCATCGTTTGTGCATGGGTCTCAGAAAACATGTAAGTTGATAGATTTTATTTCATGATATTAATTAGAGGCATAATGGTCTTAGGACGTTCCAAAAGATTTTATTGACGTACTTCTCATGCATTGCATTCATTCATACATGCACATTGACCCATGACCAGATGGCGTTATATATGTGTATATATGTATATGGGATATGGGAAAAGGTTACAGCGTTATATACGCACCACCTGATCAGTTGGTATATGTTGATGATTTTTCCCATACTGGTCGAGAGGATATGATGGGATGCCCTCAGAGACTTGATGATGTTATGTACACCTATACCTATGCATGACACGACATTTACACGCACGTGCATGACATTATAAATGTTTCAGGATTTACAGAGTTATTTAGACTTACAGGCGGAATTCTTTATTCCATGTTTCCTCTATGTCTTTTATGTACTGATTTTCATGCCTTACATACTCAGTACATTATTCGTACTGACGCCCTATTTCTTGGGGCTTGCATTTCATGCACGCATGTGCAGGTAGACAAGCTGATGGTCCCCTTCCTTAGGATCCATGATCAACAAGAGTTGGTGTGCTCCATTTGATTCGGAGTTGCTTTTGACCTTGGTACGATATGTTTGTATACATATATGGGTAATACAGGGCCCAGTCCCGTCCTTGTAAGATTGTATATTCTAATAGAGGTCTGTAGACAGTTATGTATAGTTAGATGGTATGTGGCCTTGTCAGCTTCCAGTTTTGGGTATATTGTTGTCTATAGCAGCCTTGCGGGCTCGCCCCATTGTATTCCGCATGTATATGTACATATGTCTTTTGGACAAGTTTTTCTTATGTATGTTTTCCATATTTATATCTTAGACGCATGCTTAAGGATGTTCGACATGTAGGATTCATGCACCCGTTGCGGCCCATGGGTGTGGGTCGTGACATCTTTGATAATAACCCCTTCAGCATCTATAGATAACATGTTTTCTATTGTTTTTTCTCTTGTAACTCCATGGAAAACATGGGAGAAGAAAGAGTGTTACCTGTGGACTCAAGATTAGGGACTGTCATTATTGATTCAGCATTCTTAGGACCAGCAGCTTGGTCTGCATTTGAGCCTTATTCCCTAGGAAGACTGGAGATTTCCTGATTTTCCTCTTCGTCAACTGTACCCTACTCACCCAGGTTTTTCGGCGAGGCATGAGGAGAGTTCGTAGCCACAAACTTTTAAGGAGTCGAATTTTTGCAACTTCGATGAGAACCAATACTCGATTGGGTAGGAGAGGAGACTGAGGGTGATGGTGACTCTGCCCTAGGGTTTTGGCTAGGTGTGGTATTGAGTGAGGAGTCTAACATCGGTGCTTTAACTGGTGAGGACTCAATGGGGGTGTTACTTGGAACACTTGAGGTTTCTTGATTTTCAGTCATGGTGGGAAGTGATGAGTTGAAGAAGAAAGATTATTGGTTTGAAGAGAGAACAAGAGAGGAAAATTTTGAAGTTTGATGTGAGAAGTAGTGACAGTGATGGATGTATTTAAGATAGATGAGGGACTGGTTAAGAAAATACATCAGTTTTGGGAGTCGGGTCGCTTCCCAACGGGTAAGACTCTTGGGTTCAAAAGACGCAAAGAAAATAAACTGACACAATGATGACGTGGCACTATTTTATCTGTTCAAAATTATGCATGAGAGAACAGAAAAACTACTAACCTGTGTCAGAAGAACCAGGTTTTCTGACGAATCTTGCAAGTGTAAGCTTTACCCTTTTTACCAGCGTGTTCTACATTAACTGCTTATTTGCTCTGTAATCATCATGCGTGTCTAGCTGTAATGGTATAGAGATGAGTTAGACTTCGCCAGAAAACACTTTTTAGCTAATTTTACCTGTACATTTCTTTCATAACCAATCATTGAGGGACTAGGTTCGCAGTTGGGTTTTATCAACCCAAGTGCCAAGCGATTTCTTTCAAAATTTTCTCTGCTCAAGGCTTTGGTGAATATGTATGCAATTTGATCTTCTGTGCTGCAAAATTTCATACAGATGAGCCCCTTTTCAACATTGTTTCTGAGGAAGTAGTGATGCACATCAATGTTCTTGGTTCTCTTATGTTGGACTGGATTTTTGGCCATATTGAGTGCACTTGTATTGTCGCACAGTAGGGGAACACAGTCAGAGAATACTCAAAAGTGTTCCAACTGTTGTTTGATCCACAACAGTTGAGCAGTGCAAGAAGTAGCTACTACATATTACGCTTCTGCAGTTGAGAGTGGCACTGAATTTTGCTTCCTTGTACCTTATGAAATTAGACAGGAACCCAGAAAATGTGCCATTCTAGAAGTGCTTTTCCTGTCCACCAGATATTCTGCATAATCATCATCAGCATATCCAACAAGATCAAAGTTGTCTCCTGAGGGATAGTAGAGAACCAGGTCCTGCATTCCTTTGAAATATCTCAGTATTCTTTTGGCAGCCTTTATGTGAGATTCCTTTGGATTAGATTGAAACTTTGCACAAAGACCCACACTGAAAACAATGGCATGTCTACTTGCAGTGAGATACAAGAGTGACCCTATGATTCCTCTATACATGGTCTGATTTACAGGGGAACCAGGTTCACCCATGTCTAGATGAGTAGTTGTGGCAATAGGAGTGTCAATGACTTTTGATGCTTCCATGTCAAATCTCTTCAACAGCTCTTTGATGTACTTTTGCTGACTTATCAATGTTCCCTTTTGAGATTTCTTCACTTGTAGACCTAGAAAGAAATTTAATTCTCCCATCATGCTCATCTCAAACTTACTCCCCATGAGTTTTGCAAATTATTCACATAGAAAGTCGACTATGTCTCCAAAGATGATATCATCAACAAATACTTGCACAAGGAGCAGGTTCCTCCCTCGTTTCTTCAGAAAAAGAGTGTTGTCAATTTTCCCTCTTGTAAAGATATTTTCTAGAAGGAATTTGACAACCTTTCATACCAAGATCGGGGAGCCTGCTTTAGCCCATACAGTGCCTTGTCCAGTTTGAAAACATGCTCAGGATGCTCGTGATTCTCAAATCTAGGTGGCTACTTGACATAAACTTGTTCTTTTAGGAAGCCATTCGAAAATGCACATTTGACATCCATTTGGAACAATGTGAACTCCATATGTGATGCAAAGGCAATAAGAATTCTTATAGCATCCATTCGAGTAACTGGAGCAAAAGTTTCATCATAGTCAATCCATTCTTCCTGATTGTAGCCTTGAACTACAAGCCTTGCCTTATTTCTTGTTGTATTTCCAAACTCATCAAGTTTGTTCCTGAATACCCACCTGGTTCATATAACGGTTCGATCTACAGGTCGAGGAACCGGGTGCCATACCTTGTTCCTTTCAAATTGATGGAGCTCTTCTTGCATGGCAGTAATCCAGTATGCATATTTTTATGCTTCTTTGATATTTTTAGGCTCAATTGACAGAGAAAGGCTGAGAAGGAAAGTAAGTTTCTAGCTTTTGATCTGGTTTGAACTCCTGAGTCGAGAGTAGTGATTATGTTTCCAAGAGGATGTGAACTTTTATGCTTCTAATTTGGTACCTGAATCTCATTGGTAGAATATCCAGGTATGTTTGACAAAGGTTCTTGGAGGCTTCTTGTTTCAGCATGTGGAGTACCTTGGAATGCATCGACAACTCTATTCTCAGCTTCAGTTGTTATGATTGTAGGATAAGGTTCCTCTCCAATTGCTAGAGATATAGTTGTATCATCTTCACTGGATTCCTTGACCTGACTCATCTTGTCTGCCTTTCCATTTTCCATGTCAATGACTTCATCAGGAACAGATGAAGGTTCTCCATCTTGATCATCATGTCTGTCCATCTCACGTGAGAGGTGAGTTTCATCAAAGTTCACATGTATACTCTCCTCAACACATTGAGTTCTTTTATTGTATACTTTGTAAGCTTTGCTTTGGGACGAGTATCCAAAAAAGATTCCTTCATCACTTTTGGCATCAAAATTTCCAAGCGCTTCCTTGCCATTGTTAAGAACAAAGCATTTGCACCAAAGGTCCTCAAATGCGTCAGCTTGGGCTTTCTTCCATTCAGCAGCTCATATGGTGTTTTATTTCGAAGGGACCTGATCATGCACCTATTTATCAAGTAGCATACAATGTTGACTGCTTCTGCCTAGAAAGTTTTTGCAATGCCGCTGTCAATTAGCATTGTTCTTGCCATGTCTTCAAGAGTTTTGTTCTTCCTTTCTACAACACCCTTTTGTTGTGGCGTTCTTGGAGCTGAGAAATTATGAGTAATGCCATTTCAACACAAAATTCATCGAATTTGGAATTGTCAAATTCTGTGCCATGGTCAGATCTGATGCAAGCTACATTACGTCCCATCTTCACTTGGATCTTCTTGACAAAAGCAACAAATACCTAGAATGTTTCATCTGTGGTTCTGTGAAACAGAGTCCAAGTGAATCTAGAGTAGTCGCCCGCTATCACAAAAATATATCTTTTTCCTCCTCTTCTTAGCACCTCATAGGTCCACATAGATCCATATGAAGAAGATCAAGTGACCTTGAGGTGCTAACTTCTTTTTTGGGCTTGAATGAGGGCCGGATATGCTTTCCTTTTGCACACGCATCACACACCTTGTGTTCCTTGAAGCTTGACTTGGGCAGACCACGAACCAGGTCCTTCTGGACTAGTTTGTTCAGTAATGAAAAGCTTGCATGCCCCAGTCTTCTGTGTCATAATTCAGCATCATCATCAACATCTTTTAGACAGCTGAGATCACCACTCTGCATGGACTCAAAATCAGCAACATAGATGTTCTTGTATCTCTTGGCCACTAACACCACTTCACAAGTCACAAGGTTTGTGACTGTGCATATCTTTGACACAATTCCACCTTGTTTCCCTTGTCACAAATCTGAGAGACACTTAACAGGTTGTACTTCAATCCATTGACGTAGTACACATTTTCAATAGAGTGAGAGAGTGACTTCCCAATCCTTCAACTCCCAGAATGCATCTCTTTTTGGCATTTCCAAAGGACACAATCCCTTATTGCAGGGCCTTCAGTGAAAGGAAATCGATTGTGTTTCTAGTCATGAGCTTCGAGCAGCCACTATCCGTGACCATTATTGGCTGCTCACCTTTGCTCCTCCCTGCACAAGGAAATTAAGTGTTAGATTTAGGAACCCAAACAAGTTTGGGTCCCTTGTAGTGAGAAAAAGGGTGAATGAGAGTTCTTTTAGTCCAAGCAGGCATCATGCAATTTTTGTATAAGGGACCAGGTTCTCTAGCAGTAGTTACTTTCTTGGAAAAGACTTTGTTTTTCTGTTGAGACAGAACCCTAGCCTTGCAGTTTTCCTTAAAGTGCTCATTGTTACCACAGTGAGTACAAAGCCAATTATCGGGTACAGTTACATACTTGCTACGAGGGTTGTAAGGATTCTTTTTCCTTTGAAACCCAATTCCCTACATGTTTCCCCCATTGTTTATGTACATGGTAGTGATAGCATCAGAGGACCATGTCCATTTGAGTGATTTTTCAAGATCACTCTTGACTCTTCCTAGTTCTTCCTGAAGTTGTTTGTTCTTTTCAAGTTCAACACACATTCTAGACCTCACTGTCATCACTTCTTCTTTGCCTAAGATGTGTTTCATTAGCAACTTCCTTACCTTTGTGAAGAGTCTCATGCCTACCCTCTCCTTTCAGTTTCTTAATTGTATCATTCAGATCTACTACTACTGCTAGTAGGTCATCTCTCTCAAGCTCAGTGTTAGCAATTCTTTTGATCAAGACATCTTTTTTCTTTTTCAACACTCTCACTAGTTTCCTTTAGGTCAACCACTACTACTACTAGAGAATCTCTCTCAAGTTCTAAGCTAGAAACCCTTTCAACTAAAACTTCTTTCTCTTTCTTAGCACACTCAATAGTCTCTTTTAAATCAACCACAACTATCACTAGATCATCTCTTTCATGTTCTACGTTTGTAATTTTTTCAGTTAGGACATCTTTTTCTTCTTTCAGACTCTCAATTGTTTCTTTTAAATCTACCACAACGACTACTAGGTCATCTCTAGATTGTTCCGCTTCTCCTAATTCCACAGTTAAAGCATTTTTATCATTTATAAGACTGTGATATGCATCTATCAAAACATTTTCCAAAGACATGAGTTTTTTCGGAGAATAAACTTTTAGATTCGTTGAACATCCAGAGAGTTTACCTCATCATTGTCGTAGTTATCTTCATCATCATCAAACTGATCCATCAAGGCAAAAATAGAATCATACTCAGTTGCTTCACTTTCTACTGCCATCATGGAACTGTCACCTTGATCATTATCTTCTTCAGATTCACTGGAGGAGTCTCCCCATGCAGCAAGAGCTTGCTTCACAACGTTGTCAGTAAGATTCTTCCTCTTGAAGCGTTTATCAGGAACCGGGTTCCTCTTGGATGCTTTGGCTTGCTAGAACTGCCCCTTTTTGGAAAGCCTCCATTTATGCGAACCATTTTCTGGAATCTTCTTGTCAAATAAGCCATATCACCATCCTCACCACTTGAATCATTGTTATTTGTCTTGAGGATCGGGTTCTTCTCTCTTTTAGGCTCTTTTCTTTCATTGTTCTTTTTATTCTTCATTTCATATGTTTTCAGATTGCCAACAAGTTCATCAATGTTAGCTTCTGCAAGTCCTTTTCCTCTGTGGTAGCGTTCACTTTTCTTTCCCATGAACTGGGCAGTACACTAAGTATTTTACTGACAAGTTTGTTTCTTGGAATAATTTCTCCAAGAGAGTTAAGCTCATTGATGATAGATGTGAAGCGAGTATGCATGTCTTCAATGGATTTATCATCTTTCATCCTGAAGAGCTCATATTCAGTGGTGAGCATGTCAATCTTTGATTGCTTGACCTGTGTTTTTCATTCATGAGCTGTTTGGAGAGCTTCACAGATTTCTTTAGCTCACTGGCATGCCGATATCTTGTTGTATTCATTAGGGCGCCACAAACAAGAATTTTCTTTGCACGAAAATTCTTTTCTCTAGATTTTCGACCAGCGTCATTGAATTCCTTTCTTGTTTTGGGAACAGTTACAGTAGGGTTGCCACTAGTTTTTGTGGGGACGAAGGGTCCATCACAGATGACGTCCCAGAGCTCGAAATCTTTAGCCATGATGAAGTCGTGTATCCTAGTCTTTCACCATCCATAATACTGTTCGTTGAACCTTGGTGGCCTGTAGGTAGATTGACCTTCTTCAAAGTTTAGTGGAACAGCCATGAGGATCCTTTCTAGGTGTTATCCTAATAGAAAGAATCCACTCTGATACCAATTGATAGAATTCGAGGGTCTACCAAACTATATAAAGAACCAGGTTCTCTATTAGTTTCCACAGAACACACACACACTGCAGTAAGTAAATGACAATAAGAGTTTTTACGTGAAAAATTCCCAGTTCACGAGATTAAAAACCACGGCCTACCCTTGTAGGATTTCAATTTCACTCCTAAGCAAACTTTTAGATTACAATCTATTGTAACCTAGGAATTAACCTCTTAAACCCTCACTAACTTGTAACAATCCTATTACAAGTCACTTTGTAATAACTCTATAACAAAGACTTTATAACTCGACTAACTCTAGCTAAGACATAAACGCAAGGGTTTATGATTTGCAAAGGGTTTCCTACGCAATGCTTCTAACTAAGTTAAATAGGAATTACAAGTAAAGAACTTTTACAAAGGTACAACTCAACTAAGGACATATAATAACTCAATATGGGGAACTGATTCGTAGTAGTGTTGTTCTTTGTTCTTGATGCACTTGAGAATCGTTTGCTGGATGATCGATCACTGTGGGAGTGCTTGAGTAAATTCTCTAAGTGTTCAAGGGATATTTTGTCTTTGGTTTAATGTTAATATAACATTGATGACATCACTTGGATGATGTAAGCATCGTGTGTACAAGATCATTCCCAATGAAGTTGGCTGCTGCTCTGTGTTGTACTGTTGCGTGTGCAGGCAGCGACTTTCCAGCTGTTGCAAAGTTGACTGGTACAATCACCAGGGGAACTGATGTCCATTTGTTCCCTTTGTTGATTCTTTAACTTCTGGAGGACTGACGAACATTTCCAGCTTAAGTCTGGTTATTTCCACATACTTGAGAATGTGTACCAGATGTGTATCAGGTTCCTTATCTGGTTCTTGACATTAAGTCTGTTAGATTATCAAAACATAACAAGGTACTTATAACCCCTATCACTTGTGCTCCAAATATTTCTTAAGCCCTAGTAAAACTAAAACTATATAATGTATTTTCAAAGAAACTAACACAATAGTATGAGATAAGTCATAGCATTATACTAAAATATTTAATAAAAGATAAAATAATAAAATTACATAAAATAACTATTGCTAATTAATAAGCCATAATGGAAATTAACATAACCTAAAAATACTATATAAGTCATGCTAAAATAAATATAGCTAATAAGTACTAATATTAATTACATAACTTAGCACTAAAGAAAAAGATAAACTAAGTTATGCATTTTCATTATAAACCAATGTCAACCTAAAATAATTATTCAACACTATAGTCATTTCTCGTATTGAATTGAATTTCTTTGTTAGCATTAATATTGATTTGAACTTTGTTTGATTTACTATGTTTATGGGCTTTAAAATTTGTTTAACATTCAAGAATGTTAAGTCTAAACTTGAAATAATACGTTAAAAGATAAAACTGTGAAAAAGTTTAAGAAATATTTATAAATTACATTACGATAAATATTTATATATATATAATATTTTTAAAAATTATATAAATGTACTATCAGGTTGGTTTGGTTTCGGTTTGACTTTTTTAGTTAAAACCAAATCAATTATGATCAGATTTTATTTTCTAATACTAAATCAAATCAAATCAAACCACATCGAGTTTCTTTTTTCCGGTTTGACTCGAACTATCGGCTTGGTGCGATTTATCGATTTTGTCAGTACACCCCTAATTTCTCTAATAGAAGAATACTTTAGCAAATGTAGTAGCAAGAGGTCATTTGCATCCGTACCCGCTTTGTGTGTCACGTTTTAACTTATACCCGCTTTGTAAAAAAAATTGTAAGTGTACCCGCTTTTTCGCATAACTTCAGCATACGGGGTTGAAGTAGCAAGCGCAATTACGCAAAACTTCAACATTCTAGTAGACGGGCCTAAAGTAGCTTGCGAACTTCAGCTCTAGCGCTGAAGTTTTTGTCTTTGTAACTGGGGAACTTCAGCTCTAGAGCTGAAGTTTTTGTTTTGTAACTTTTGTCTTTATAACTGGGGAACTTCAGCTCTAGAGCTGAAGTTTTTGTCTTTGTAACTGGAGCTGAAGTTTTGTCTTTGTAACTGGGAAACTTCAGTCTTTGTAACTGGCGAAGTTTTTGTTTGTAACTGGCGAACTTCAGCTCAGCGAGAAAAAGGGGGCTAAAGTTATTTAAAAAGTGAGTACAAGTTAAAACTTTTAAAAAAAATAGGTATAGGTTAAATGGGGGCGACCAATAGGGTACCCGTGCAATTTTTACGGTAGCAAGAGGATTCTCTCCTTAGCCAAACTAATATAGGAGCACATCAAAATTCTTACCAAATTTGCATCGATAATAAATTTATTTCTTGGAATTTAAAATCCAGAAAATAATAATAACGGCTTCAAGTAGCAAAAGTTGCCATATTTATTGGAATCAAATAATAAACTTCTATACGTAAAAATCTCGTAGAATGGTTGAGACCCCATATTCATTTGGTTAATTATTAAATTCTAAGATTCATACAATCTTAGGCCAAATGAATTTAATTTTAAAATGTCATTAGAAAATACTACTATTAATAGAATCTTTCGATCATTCATTCATTCAAAAGCTTTTTTTCTCACCAATGGAGTTTTATCAAACATCAAAATGCAATGTAATTCTTTCTCACCCTTGATCTTCTATCTTTAATTCAAGTGTTTGCATCAGTTACTATAATATTTCTACAATTACAATTGTTATTATTATTAGTTTTTTATTGCTAAGGATTTGTCATTGAAAAATGTTGTAACAGCTTATGGCAAAAGTAGTGGTCGTTTTGACATGGGGAATGCTATGTCTTAGAGCAGCAGAATGTAGTACCGATACAGGATCTGTGGACTATGAAGCAATAAACTGTAGAAAACACACTGCATTTTTGACAGATTTTGGAGGCAAAGGTGATGGATATACATCCAACACAGAGGCTTTTAGAAGAGCAATTAGTGAATTGAGCAAATTTGCAACAGATGGGGGAGCACAACTCATTGTTCCTCCTGGGAAATGGCTAACAGGCCCTTTCAATCTCACTAGTAATTTCACTCTTTATATACACCAGGATGCTGTCATTCTTGCTTCTCAGGTTTCTTTCACTCATTTATTTATGCTCTCTTAATTATTATTTTTAAATATGTTTGAACTTTTTCTTTATCATTTTTTATTCTTATCCGAGCGTCAAATATAAAAGGATATCAATTGGAATTAAAGAAATCAGCCAAAAGATATTAACACGAAAAAACCAAAAGCTTTGCCCTCCCGCTCTATCTATTCAAGGGATGGAAGTACAAATGGCTTTGGAATCCATGATTTATTTTCTTCCCTTATACCCCTCAAGAAACAACTAGGGGTGTCAATCTTTAGAGCCCGATCCATTTTTAACGAGATTTTATACCATCCTAATTTTTTGAATAATCAATTGTGTATTATCAAAATTAAATTTTTTCAAAATTGTCCCAATGTTTCAATTTTTTTTATATTAGTTGTTTAGTCTGTTTAGTTAGTTTTCGGTATTTTATTTATAAAACATCACATAAGAATCTCCACAATGGGACATCTCATTTAAAAGCACAACATTAACATTCTAGACGAGGTTCTGTGACGTAAGATGCAATATTTCCTGTTAAGATACACTACGTGATTGTGTGTATAGGATGAGGCAGAGTGGGATTTAATTCCACCATTGCCATCTTACGGAAGAGGAAGAGATGCTGCAGGACCAAGGTTTATTAGTCTCATCTTTGGAACAAACTTGACCGATGTAGTCATTACAGGTACATATCCATTGGTTACTCCCTCTTTGTTCGATCAACACAAAAATAATATGTCAAAGACTGAGGCAGGGGCGGCCGACCAGTTCTATGGTCTAAAGCCAAATTTTACGAGAGGCCTTAAACTTTTTTTTATAAGAAATATATTTATTTATTTGAAGTCTATTTTTCTATCGTTTCTTAAATACAAAGTTATTAGTAATTTTATTATAATCAATAACTCCTAATAAGTCATTTTTAATTGACAATATGCTTAATCCATTTAATCTTTCTTGAGACATTGTTGATCTTAGGTAAGATTTTATCAATTTTAATTTTGAAAATTTCTTTCTGCTTAAGTGATGTTAACAAGAATTATTAACATTATTCCATAAGTAATATAGGCATTGAAGAAAAAAAATCAAATCTTTTTATTTGACCGAGTGTATCAATTAATCTGTCATCTTCTAATTGTGCTATTTTTCTTAATATTTTTATTTCCGAAAATAATCTAAACCATCAATATCGAATTGATTATTATGCTTTAAGGAACATTCAAGATTAAGGTAATATTTTTTCAAATTTCCATCAGCTAAATAGAAAACCAAAAATATTTTCATATGCTTCGAATTGTTCAAATCTATTTTGAAGTAAAAAATAACCATGTCTACTATGTATAAAGTAATCAACTCCCTCTTTGAAAGATTTTGAGATTTTATTATCAATATTCTCATCAAATTGTTACACCCAATATATCATAGGTTTCTTATAAAATTCGGGTTCGATATTCATTTCAAGTGCAATTTTCGTGACAGAAATCATAGCAGTTGCAAATCCTTCTTCTCTATACTTGTTAAAGAAAAAAATCAATTTTTTTCACTTCACATAACCTTTTTTAAAATTTATACATAGCTTATTAGGTATAACAAAAAATGAGACCCCACATTTAGCTTTACTTGCTTTATGGAAGGGCCGCCCGTGGACAGGGCCAACATTTCTGATGTTCTTTTATTATATGTATACTGAATTGCTGATCATAACCAGGTGGAAATGGAACCATAGATGGTCAGGGTCAACAGTGGTGGACAAAATTTCGACAAGGTCAATTGAACTACACCCGACCTTACCTCATTGAGATCATGTTCTCCGATCATGTCCAGATTTCCAATCTTACCTTGATTAACTCTCCTTCGTGGAATGTTCATCCCGTTTACAGCAGGTTTAGTTTCTTCTTCCCCTCATTTTATCATATCATATTCTACTAACTTGCTTAAATAGAGTGATACAGACAGTGAGGATTTATATAGCCGGCCTCAACTTACTTGGGAATGATCATTTTGATCCACTAACTTGCTTGACATTCTATTTGGTTCTTAATTTTTTACTATTTTTTTTGGTTTCAAAATTGCAGTTTTGTGGTGATCAAGGGATTAACAATCCTTGCACCAACTGATTCACCAAACACAGATGGGATTGACCCAGGTTTGTTAAAAGAACATAATAAATATGGAAGAAAAATGACTCTGTCAGTTGTAAGTAATTCATTTTTTGGTTGCTTGGCAGATTCTTGTTCAAACACCAGAATTGAAGATTGCTTCATAGTCTCCGGGGACGATTGTATAGCAGTGAAAAGTGGTTGGGATGAATATGGAATATCATTTGGAATGCCTACACAGCACCTAATCATAAGAAGGCTTACCTGCATATCTCCTGATAGTGCAGTCATTGCTCTTGGAAGCGAAATGTCCGGTGGCATTCAAGATGTTAGAGCTGAAAACATTACAGCAATCAGTTCTGAATCAGGCGTGAGAATCAAAACTGCTATAGGAAGAGGGGCATACGTTAAAGACGTGTTCGTGAAAGGAATGACATTGCAGACAATGAAATATATCTTTTGGATGACGGGCGATTATGGGTCTCATCCTGATGATCATTTTGATCCAAAAGCACTTCCTGTCATTCAGGGAATTAATTTTAGGGACGTTGTATCTAAGAATGTTACAATAGCAGGGAAATTAGTGGGGATAAAAGATGATACCTTCAGCGGAATTTGCATTTCGAATGTGAACATCGAGTTGTCAGAACATGCTAAGAAACAACCATGGAACTGCAGTGATATACAAGGGGTTTCTAGTCAAGTGATTCCTCAGCCATGTGCTCTGTTGCCTGATCAGAAAATTGATTGTCCTTATCCCAGCGATACGTTGCCTGTTGATGAGATTCAGTTCCAGACTTGTGCTGCAGCTACTTACTGTTGAGTAAAAGATATAGAGATATCCATCTATAGTCCCTTGTTCTTGTTATGCTTCAAAGTTTTGGAACCATTTTGGTCTTTAATTAAACAACATTTGCTCCAATACATGTTTTCCAGCCTTCTAGTTAAAATCAAGTTATAGATGTTACCTCAAATGCTTCACTCTTGGACTTAGACAATATGTCCTTGAGCATACATTAGCAAGTAATCTGTGAAAGGACTAAAAGAAGCCATAGATAGCTGTTGGGACAGCAATTAGATTAGCCCTTTGCATCAGCTTTATTATAATCTTCTAGATAATAGTGGCATAAAGCGGTAGCTTTTAATTCTTTAATAACCCTATATATCCTGCCATTTATCAGTTGTCATCCATTGATGGCTGTACTGCAATTAGTCCCATTTCAGATCATCTTTGTAGTTGATACTTAAATACAAAATTGCTGGAATTGTTAGGGGTATTGAAATACCTTTGCATCTCATAATTACAAACATATTCTGATGTGCACTGCTTAATTCCACTTTTAGTTGACTGGCATTATACACAAATAGCTGATCTTATTATACAAAGCAATAGACGTAAAATGTAGGAAGAGCCGATCAAGAAATGGATGTTGCTAAAAATAGCTCCAAAAGTTTCATAAGAAATGATAAGCATAATCAGCTCTCGAGTTTTCCAAGAAAGAACGGTTTTGGGATGCATAAATTATTGATTTCTCCAATCAGTGGAGCATTCAGTGGGAGAGGAAGCAACTTGATCTCAAACAACTTTGGCCATAGTTTCCCTGTCACTGCAGTGAAGGACAGAATGATGTCATTTGCAGAACCATCCAAATGCTAAGGATTACTAGAAGAGGTTGTTAATACACAATTCAACCGCTGCAGAAAGTCCTCCATTGGACATTTTACTTTGGTATTAAATGTATACTAAATTTTTCTGTGTCTTAAGAATTGAGGTTTCTGTCCTTCGGTTGCATGATAATGATTGAGGGAGGGATGACAACCAAACCATAAGTGCAGATTGTCTAACAAGGTTGAGCAATAATATGATATAAGAACATCAGGGGAAGATAAAGCCTTCAAGATTAGAAACATTCTACTGATACTCGTTCGGTTAAAATTGAAAATTTATTGTGCATTATACATGAAACATTAAGGGGCTATACTTAAGTGTGGATTTATCCAAAAATCTGATGCAGGCCACAGAAAATATCATAATGATTAATTCTTACCAAAAATACGGTCACCATCTCTGTCCCATGCGATTCCATTCAGTACCTCAAAGTCCTGCAATGAAGTGCAATACAGGATTTAACTTTCTCTCTATAACATCAAAGAACCTGGAGGGAGGCAGGGCAAGGGAATGCGAAGGTGCATGGATAAAGTTCTTTCGCTGATGGAAGTAAATAACTTTACTAGTTCCTTGTTATTTAGTAAAAGTTGGGGATGAAGGTAGTAATCGATATGGTTACTGTACTATCCTTAGAATCCTGGTGTAACTAATTTCATATATGGAAGCACGTCTCACTTCCCATCAGCTAATTAATTTCATAATATGTATAGCCTCCTATCCATCTAAGTGGAGAGGTTGGGAACTTCTCTTTCATCTTCCCTCCTCACTAACTTTGAATAAGGTACAGCTAATTAACCTCTGCTTCACTTCTCATCATCCATATTATCAATCAATGTTACACCCATCCAAGGCTTATCAACAGAAGATTAAAAAAAGGGAAAGAGAAAGAGAGAGGAAGAGAAACAGATACCAAAATAAACCAGAAAGCAGCTCTAATAACGCATCTTATGCGAAAAGGTAAAAAAAGTACCTTATAGCCTCTTGATGTTAGATCTTCCCTGAAAAGAGCCATAGAATCTATATGTTAATAAATCCGAGCAGAAGTTGTGAACAGCAATACATTAGGACAAAGAACAAAAGCTAATACCTCAAAGATTGGAGGAGAATCCACCCGATTACGGTTCCATCTTTTGGTGAGATTCGAGCAATGCAATCAGTCTGCAGAGAAATACAACACCGACATTACTTCGGCCTCTAATTTAAACTCAAATCTGGAGTTAAGAAATATGATGCTGAGATGTTGAAAAAGAAGAAGATTGTCTGCTGCCTTCTAGCGTCATAACAATATCCAGTTAGAGTATACTTATGAAGAGGCTTGCCGAGACAGTTGCTCTAACTTACTTCAGACTGGATAAGAACAGGATCGGACTTAATTGAGTCACCAAATAGACTCTTGGTTCATACAGTGATGCCATACACAACATATCTTTATTGAACACCCAATAAGTCGGACAAACCTATATGACATAATACAACTAGCTTCTCAAACAAGGTTGATTTCTAGAACTATATCCCTCGATACTATCCAAAACAACTATTTGATAAAGTTGCTCAAAGATGTTTTCCTAAATATGTGGATAGTGTAGAAAATAATGGGAAAAACACAAAGCCAACTCAGTAAAAGGAGCGGTTCATACCACATAAACATTTGCCCAGACTTCATTTTTCACATACTCCAGCTCATTGAGGTAAGGCACTTCATGCCCTTGAGACTTTACAACTTGTTTTCTGATGACTACACCAAGAAAAGGAGAATCACCATCTTAAGTAACTAAAGAAGCAACTAAATTCCACATAGGCTGTAGATGGAAAAACCTTTCGTTGTCTGAGGATCAATCTCATATAATGTTGATGTTCCATCACTTCCAAAAAGAACTCCCCCATCAGTTGCCAATCCCCAACCATCTTGCATGTGATGAGTAAACTTTTCAAACTGCATATAATTTCAACTGTGAAAATTACAACACAAGCTAGTGAACTATGCCTAGATATAAATAAGAATTTGGTTGCTCCAATAGAGACGCACCAGTCAGGTCCAAAGAGAAGGATTTATCAAAAGTCTATCAATATTATCATAGTTTCATGAGAAGTCATAAGAGAGGAGAACTTTGGATTTGAGATGATAATTTTAAATTTAAATTTAAGCCAAAATAGAGGACCTATCACCATATATCAAGATGACAAACAATTAGCTAACACATGGAAGTCGTGAAGTGAATTGAGGCAATAATCCTACAAACATTACTTTTCTCATAGAACACATTAGGAGCTTTAAGATGATTGAACTAAGAGCACATGAAGTAATGGGGGAAAGCATACTTTGCTCAAGTTGTATCGATCATATATGAAGCCGGTATCCTGCAACCATGTTAGTTGGAACAACCTACAAAAATCCACTTGTTATACAAGAACTAGGGGCCAATATAAAATTTTAAACTAGCAAACCATCAGTATAAAAATAAAGGAAAGGACATAAAAAGACACAACAATCAAAAAGGAAAACTAAATAAGAGAAAACCTGGTCTCGTCTGATGTACACCTACATTATGAATATCTATCTTTAAAGTACTCCTAAGAATGAAATGTTCTAGTTTTCACTTTTGGCTATCTCTAGCATTTTTTCATAGGGAAGCTTTTTCTGTTTTTTTTTTCATACACATACTTTTACAGAACTAAAATAAGATTTCAAGTCTTACTTCTTGTATGTACCTAGTCCAAGTAGGATAGCTGAATTGGACATAGAGAGAGAGAAAGAGTTGCCATTTTTCTCGTAGAAGGAAGGCTGCTACTTAGAGCACAGTTAAAACTTCAGATTTCATCTTCCAAACACCATTACATATCAGCAGTTTCATAATGACAATTGCCCCCAACTTAATAAGAAATTCAAATGCACTTGATATACAAGCATCATTAGGCTTACATAAAATCCCTACCAAAATTTCATATATTCATAACCGTGAAGAAAAAAGTTGCTGTGATGTTTGGTACCAAGTTTAATTGCAAGTTTGCGACCATTAATAGGAACTAGGAGACAGTAGAACAGCAACAAAATCCTACTTCCTTTCATACTTATCCTCTCTGATAAATGCAAGTTTTATACCTAGCACTTAGCACAACACATTTTCCACTAATTTGCAGAATCAGGAAAAGATGCATGGATCCATTTACTCTACGAACCTCTCACCAAGAAGAGTTAAACCTTCTCCAAAATCAGAAGACTGCATTTCATGAACAGCCTCAACCTGTGGAGATTTCAGCATTAGAAACTTATTCTTTTTCATGCAAAACATCACAATAAACTTCATAAAAAGCGGATAATACAGCTTATAAATAGAACTTTTGGGATTTGGTCCTATGTTTAACTCTTAAGTAAGCAAGTTGTAGTCGTACCTTACCGTTCCTCAATGCAACTTTTCGAACGGTTGACTGCATTTAAAATAAGAGATAATTAACCATATTTATTTATTAAGCCTAAAAAATAATCATGAAATCACTTTAATTCCAAATGCAACTCACACGTCCGTACAGTCCCGTTGATTCAAAAAGAGTATCATTTTCTGCATAGAGAAGCCCCTGAAGAGGATAAATACATGGCATCAGGGATCAAAAGCAACTCTAATTAAATTCCCACTAAAATTAAGCTGAAATTATAACTACAAGTAAAAATTATTTCTAGAATTTAACCTGAGTGTAAGCCTTGGGGTCGTGGGGAAATTCATTGACCACTTTGACTTTGTAAACTTGATATGATGCTTCAGCTTCACTGAACCAGAATACGATAATACTCTGGAGAATTACCAAGCTTACGACTACAAACCTTGGATTTAGCAGAGACATTTTTGGAAATGAAGCAGAAGAAACCGTTAATGGCTTTTTGAGGTTTTAGCAATTAAAAATAGAAACTCGGTTGACGTGAATCGTGATGATCGTTGACTGTATGGACTTCTTTCCGCCGTCGATTGGATCAAATCCGTTTCACGTGGGTCGCGTTTCACCACCTGGCACCTACCTGGTGGTAGCTCCATTCCTCCAGCCTATTTATTGCTTAAACTTAAATTCCACGTGCGTCGCGTTTTGCTAAGAAACGTCAAATGGAATTTATTTAATAAAGAGGTGAAAATCATAATATAATTTTATAATGTATTTGTTTTCTCTATGATTATTAACATCCCCATCTTTAATAATCTATTTTGTATCATCATATTTTCGTTCTTCTTTTGTTTTTATCTGTGTATTAATTTCGTTTATACTCTATAAAAAAATTGCTCATAATCATGAATTGAAAATTAAAGAGAGGGGACTCAAATGATCAATGTACCTCTTACTAAATTTGTTTAAATATCGGTACAGTTTGTTGCGAATTTATAAAAAGAGCTTCTCAATGTATATCGTCAATTTATTTAAAATCAAATTTAGGAGAAAAGAACGCACCAGATTATATGTAATAAAAATTAGGGGGCAAAAGAGAGCTTAAAGTCAAATTAACCAATCTCATTGAATGAAAAGATTCATTAAAATACTAGTTTCTGAATACGGTCAAAATCGGGCTCACTCGATTTTGTTTGACTAATCGAGACTAGGATGATAGGTCGAGGATAGGTCTCGTATTATATCAGACCGAGACGTAAAGGTTTGGTACCAAGCTCGGGACTCGAAGTACCAATCGAGACCGAGACCAGCCAAGATCGAGACCGAACGGGATAAACATCAAGTAAGACCGAAGAAAGCCTACTAACGGAAAGCTGAGACATCCGTGAACGGGAAAGAATCGTGGCGAAAATCTCGGCACGAATCAAATCAAGAACGATTATTTAGCCAATCATGGGATTTCCTTCTGTATATAGAATTGTACCATAAGTAGAATTCCTCTACTGTATAAAGGAGGGTTCTAATCATTTGTAATCATCTAATTCTCGCATAACAAAGCAATACAATACAATTTTCTCTCTTAAACTCTCTTGTTCTTCAGTTCAGTTCATATTTCTTAATTATACACTCAGTCGGTTTGAGGGCGATCTGGCTCGAGGGCCAAGTTTGCTTTATTTTACAATCAATTATTAACATTAATTATCATATTTATCAATTCGTGCAAGGTGAAATCACATATCCTTAAAATCACTTATAAATTTAATTGTTATCCGATTTTAAGGGTAAACAATTTGGCGCTCACCATGGGGCTAAGGATAATAGTGATTGCCTGGTACTAATCTTATAACACACACTGCTTTACGCTTGTTCTCGTAAGTGTTTTTTATTTCAGGATCAGCATGTCAAACTCTCAAGCAGTACCCACACATGCCGGCAATGGCCTTGGATTTCATGGAGGAAACGACAATATAGCTGCCCCAAGGATCGAAGTACCTCAGGCTGACCTCGAGGGTGTACCGGCTGCAGACCCCATAGACATCAGTTCCCATGTTGCCTTGAATGCGAATTTGGGCATCGACCCCGAAAATACCGTCCGTAGAGATGTTCGATCAGCCGGTCAAAATGCACAGGACGGAGAAGACGGCGGAGTCAGCCTTCGATTATTTGAAATGTTGCAGGCTCAACAAGCTGCCATAGTGCAACTCCAAAATCAGAACCACGCACCAAGTAGGGCCGAACCTGAGCCCTCACTAGAAATTGTTCACCTGGGCGAACCAGTACATGAGAGGTCAAACGTGAATGAATCGGGACTAACCCCGCTATTATAAAAATGCTAGAGGAGCTCACAAGGCAAATTGAATCAGGGGAGAAGAAGATTGAAGCAAACAACAAAAAAGTGGAAACATATAACTCCCGAGTTGATCAAATTTCGGGGGCACCACCGATTCTGAAGGGTTTGGATTCAAAGAAGTTCGTACAAAAGTCTTTCCCCTGAGTACGACTCCTAAGCCCATCCCAAAGAAATTCCGCATGCCATAAATTCCCAAATATAATGGAACTACCGACCCCAATGAGCATATCACTTCTTACACATGCGCAATAAAAGGGAACGATTTAGAGGATGACGAGATTGAACCTGTTCTGCTAAAGAAGTTCGGAGAAACCTTATCGAAGGGGGCATTGATATGGTACGATAATTTTCCGCCCAACTCCATTGATTATTTTGCCATGCTCGCAGATTCCTTCGTTAAAGCACACACCGAAGCTATAAAGGTCGAGACTAGGAAGTCAGATCTCTTCAAAGTAAAATAGAAAGACAACGAGATGCTCAGAGAGTTCGTATTCCGGTTCCAGATGGAACGTATGGAACTATCCTCAGTCGCAGATGATTGGGTCGTCCAAGCTTTTACTCAAGGGCTGAACATATGAAGTTCGGTGGCCTCACGATAGTTAAAGAAAAATTTAATCGAATATCCAGCTGTGACCTGAGCCGATGTGCACAATCGGTACCAGTCAAAAATTAGGGTCGAGGATGATCAGTTGGGAACTCCTTCCGGGTCCGTTTATCCAAACAGGCCCGTTGAGAGATTCAAAGGGATATCGACAAAGAACCACGATCGAACAAAGATTGGTATCAACCATACGATGGACATCGAAGAAACAACGGTCTTGGACGCAACCCCGTTCGGAGTGATCGAAGAAATGATCGAGGACAGAGCTCCTGAGGGCTCATGAGTAAGAGTGGTTTTGATAGAAATGTCGAGCCCACGGAAGCACCACGACTATCGAAATACAACTTTAGCGTTGACGCATCAGCTATTGTATCGGCCATTGGCCGGATCAAAGACACCAAGTGGCCGATCCGGCCCAGAGAAATCCTAATCAAATGTGCAAATACCATGGTACTCACGGTCATAGAACAGAAGACTGCAGAAAGCTGAGGGATGAGGTAACCTGTTTGTTTAACGAGGGACATCTTCGAGAATTCTTGAGCGACCGAGCTAAGAACCACTTCAGATACAAGAATGCAAACAGGAAGAATGAACAAGAAGAACCACAACACGTTATTCACATGATCGTTGGTGGGGGCGACATTCCACAGAGACCCATGTTCAAATGCACCAAGGTGTCGATCACGAGGCAAAAGCGAACTCGGGATTATGTACCGGAAGGGACCTTATCTTTCAATGACAAGGATGCATAGGGGATCTCACAACCCCACAACGACGCACTAGTAATATCTGTTCTTATGAATAAAATTCAAGTTAAACGTGTTTTGATTGATCCAGGTAGCTCGGCCAACATCATCCGATCGAGGGTTGTAGAGCAGTTCGGCCTACAGGATCAAATTGTGCCCGCAGCCCGGGTTCTTAACGATTTCAACATGGCGAGTGAAACCACCAAAGGTGAAATTATCTTGCCAGTGAACATGGGCGGGACTATCCAAGAAACAAATTTCCATGTGATCGAGGGTGACATGAGGTACAACGCCCTGCTCGGAAGACCTTGGATTCATAATTGAGGGCAGTACCCTCGACCCTTCACCAAGTTTTGAAGTTCCCGACACCAGAGGGGGTTAAAACGTTGTTCAGAGAGCAACCTGCCATGAAGGAGATGTATGCATTCGACGAGGTTATACTAGTCTCGGCACTCTCATCAGCAAAGGTATCTGATTTGAAGGGAAAACAAGAGACCAAATAGCAACCACAGTTACCGGCCTCGACCCAATCGGAGGAGTAGGGGACAGACGAGGATGATGAGTATTGGATCCCCCGATCTTTCATTATTCCCGATGAATTCGACGTCACAAAATCAACGGTCGAAGAGCTGGAACAAGTCATACTGATCGATTATCTGCCCGAACGAAAGGTATACCTGGGCATGGGGTTAACTCCCGAGCTCAGGAAAAAACTTATTCAATTTCTTTTAGATAACGTGGATTTTTTTGCTTGGTCCCATATCGATATGACAGGGATCCCACCAGACATCACTACCCATCGATTAAGCCTGGACCCGAAGTTCCGTCTAGTAAAATAAAAAAGAAGGCCCCGGTCCGAGGTTAAGCATGCATTCATCAAGGACGAGGTAACCAAACTTCTCAAAATAGGATCTATTCGGGAAGTAAAATATCCCGAATGGTTAGAAAACGTAGTGGTAGTCCCTAAGAAGGGAAATAAACTTAGAATGTGCGTAGATTATAAAGACTTGAACAAAGCATGCTCTAAGGATTCTTTTCCTTTGCCGAATATTGATCGTATGATCGTTACCACGGTCGGCCACGAGATTCGCAGTTTTCTTGATCCCTACTCCGGGTACAACCAAATACAGATGAACCCGGAGGATCAGGAAAAGACTTCGTTTATCACTAAATATGGCACCTATTGCTATAATTTAATGTCGTTCGGACTAAAAAATGCTAGTGCAACTTATCAACACCTAGTAAATCAAATGTTCGAAGAAAAAATAGGAAAATCAATGAAAGTTTATATTGATGACATGTTAGTTAAGTCCCAGCGAGCAGAGGACCATTTGAAAAATTTACATGAGACTTTTTATATACTGAGAAAGTACAATATGAAGCTCAACCTAGAAAAGTGTGCGTTCGGGGTTGGCTCGGGTAAGTTCCTTGGCTTTATGGTATCTAATCGGGGGATCGAGATCAACCCCGATAAAATCAAGGCTATCAAGGTTATCACGGTCGTAGATAATGTCAAGGGTGTACAAAGGCTGGTGGGGCGCATAGCCGTCCTAGGGCGATTCATTTCGAGATCCTCGGATAGGAGTCACCGATTCTTCTCACTTCTTAAGAAGAAGAGTAGCTTTGCATGGACTCCGGAATTCCAACAGGCCCTGGAGGAACTAAAATTATACGTATCGAGCCCGCCACTTCTTCACACCCCAAAAGCGGACGAGCAACTATACTTGTACTTGACAGTCTCAGAAATAGCGGTAAGTGGACTCCTAGTTCGAGAAGAACAAGGTACGCAATTCCCTATTTATTATGTTAGTCGAACCTTAGGTGAGGCCGAAACCAGATATCCGCACTTAGAAAAATTAATGCTTGCTTTAATAAGCGCCTCTAGGAAATTAAAACTGTATTTCCAATGTCATCCAATATGTGTTGTAACCAACTATCCTCTTCGCAATATTTTGCACAAGCCCGAACTTTCGGGTCGATTGGCCAAATGGGCCATTGAGATCAGTGGGTTTGATATCGAGTATCGACCTCGAACAGTCATCAAGCCTCAAATCTTGGTAGATTTCGTGGCCGACTTCATGCCAGCCCTCGTACCCGAGGTCGAAAGAGAAATGTTATTAAAATTGGGTACATTATGGGGGGTGTGGACCCTCTTCACGGACGACACTTTGAACGCGAAGGGGTCTGGACTGAGAATCTTTTTAAAACCACCCACGGGTAATATTATTAGACAATCTATCATGACTTTGAAATTAACTAACAATGAGCCCGAGTATGAGGCCATGATTGCAGGTCTCGAGTTGGTCAAAAGTTTGGGAGCAGAGGTCATCAAGGCCAAATTTGATTCCCTCCTCGTGGTAAACCAAGTTCCGTAACTTTCAAAGTCCGAGAAGACCGAATGCAGAGGTACTTGGATAAGCTACAGGTAACTCTACATCGATTTAAAGAATGGACCTTACAACATGTACCTCGAGAACAGAACAACGAGGTTGATGCTCTTGAAAACTTAGGGTCATCGGTAAGACGACGAACTTAACTCGGGGACTATCGTACAACTCGCGAGATTGGTGATCGAAGAAGATCACGCTGAGATAAACTCTACAAGTCTGACCTGGTATTGGAGAAACAAGTACATAGAATACCTAAAGAACGGGAAGCTTCCATCAGATCCAAAGGAGTCGAGAGCTATATGTACAAAGGCAGCACAATTCACTTTGTCCGAAGATAGAACGCTATTTAGAAAAATGTTCGATGGACCATTGGTAATATTTTTGGGACAGGAGATACCGACTAAGTCCTACGAGAAGTTCGCAAAGGCACTTGTGGAAATTATTCCGGTGCCGAATCATTGGTCCGCAAAGTTATCAGAGCAGGGTATTACTGGATCGATATGGAAAAGGATGCAAAGGATTTCATTCAAAAGTGCAACAAATGTCAAAGGTATGCGCCAATGATTCACCGGCCTGGAGAGCAGCTCCACTCGGTCTTATCTCCATGGCCGTTCATGAAATGGGGGAGGGACATCGTCGGCCCTCTCCCATCGGCCCCAGGTAAAGCTTAGTTTATTTTATTTATGATTGATTATTTTTCTAAGTGGGTTGAAGCACAGGCTTTCGAGAAAGTAGAGAAAAAGAAGTCATAAATTTCATTTGGGACCACATTATATGTCGATCCGGGATGCCTGCCGAGATCGTGTGTGATAATGGAAAGTAATTCATCGGCAGCAAGGTAAATAAATGTCTCAGAGATCACAATATCAAAAGAATTTTATCGACATCTTATCACCCCAGCGAAAATGGACAAGCCGAATCGACCAACAAAACCATTATTCAAAACCTTAAGAAGAGGTTGTCCACGCCAAAGGAAAGTTGAGAGAGATAATGCCCAACGTTATTTAGGCATACCGCACAATGTCGAATTCAAGTACGGGAGCAACACTGTTCTCGTTAGTCTATGGCGTCGAAGCTCTTATCCCCGTCGAGGTTGGAGAGCCTAGCCTGAGGTTCCGATATGCAATAGAGGAATCGAATCACAAGGCCATGAATACGAGCCTAGAATTGTTGGACGAAAGACACGAAGCCGCCCTCGTTCGATTGGCTGCACAAAAATAGCGGATTGAAAGGTACTACCATCGAAAAGCTAATCTTCGGCATATTAACGTCGGGGACTTAGTGCTAAGAAAAGCCACCCTCAACACCCGAAATCCGAATGAAGGAAAATTGGGTCCGAACGGGGAAGGACCGTATCAGGTCTTCGAAATCATCGAAAAAGGATCCTATAAGCTCGGCACGATGAATGGCGAACAACTACTGAGCAATTGGAATATATCGCTCTTGAAACGACACTACTGTGAAATTATGTCCCTTCCATATTTCTTTTATATTTTAAACTAACCATTATAGGTATTCGATCAGGAACATCGATGGATTCTTCAACACGAAGTCTTTAGCTCTGAAAGCATGCGTTGCACTCTTTTTCCCTTAGACCAGTTTTGTCCCAAATGGGTTTTCCGGTGAGGTTTTTAATGAGGCAACCATTGATCGTGCTAACTTATAACAATTCAATAGTATCCGAGGCTTCTTTACAATCGACCTCGAATACTGGGGGGCATTTCCCTCGAATGTCAACTTTGTTGTAAGGAAATTACTTCGTGACAGCGGGGTCTCGATAGGTATATTTTGTAAAGGCCAAACGGTCGAATGAACCGTGCTCATACAGGTTGCTCAAGCCCTGACCCCTAACATGTACGCATGTATAATCATTTATTAAGAGAAGTATTTTTCCTTGCCGATATCTCATGCCTTAGAAATTTTTTCTATTTTACAATTTCATACTCTCGGTCGATTGTGCAAACATGCTTAAGGGCCGATCATAACTAGAGTTTGAACTACTACCCCCACGCTCGAGGACTGCCATCCAAAAAATAGACGAGATCAAATTATTGAAACTTCGATATCATAAGACCTTAAAGGCAACCCTATATTTTTATAGGCCACGACCACCCCACTCGGGGACTGACACTTCGGGCAAGCTCAAAGTGAAATGGGAAAATAAGCCCAAGAGGCAAGTCCTGAATCTAAAAGGCTACGGCCAAGTTAACACGGTTCGGAGACATCCGAATTTCGTAATAAAATAGGCCTTCGAATTTTTTTATAAACTGTTTTAAAAGGCTACTCTCAGCAAAATCATAATGGGCTTCGATAATATCAAGCCTTGAAAACTCTAATGAGTAGAAAATTGTTCAAACTCTTGAACAATTCCTTATTTCATGCTAAGGCATTACAGATTTTACAAATACAAATGATGAAAAACTTTTCCAAGCCGAAAAAGGGGAGAAAGCCATAAACATTTTTACAAAGGCCATATCGGCCTAATACAAAAATCCTAAGGGCTACTTTAGCTTTGATTTCGAGAGACTGTTCTAGCTCAAACAAAAACCTAAGGGTTACCTCACCTCGAGTTCGAGCAAGCACTCACTCAATCATAAAGGTTATGCCAGTTCGGTTTCGATCGAATTACTTAAACCCCAAACTTTAGAATGCAATTTCATAAGGAAGAAATAAAGCAAAATTTCACAAGACAAGACAGAATGAAAGAAATTTTTTTATAAATCAAAAAGTTATTTACAAGGGCAACGTGGCCCGATCAGAATTCTATACAAAAATCCAAAAAGAAAGATACAGATCCTAAGTGCCTAGTTGTCTACAGGAGAAACATCTTCACCCTCGGGGTCTTCTCCACTCTCGGACCCGCTCATGCTCCCGGAATCATCATCACCAGGAGAGGCCAACGCTTTGGCTTCAACTTCAAGCTTTTTTGCATTTTCGATCTCAGTAGTAAGATCGAATCCACGAGCACGGATCTCCTCGAGAGTCTCCCTTCCAGACTGGTACTTGGCATGCTCGACAACCCAATATGCTCAAACCTAATCAACTTCGGCAACTTCCTTTGCTCAAGATTGAGAGGCTTCGACGTCGGATCGGTAGACGGCCACAATTGCCTCAGCATCAGCCTTGGTCGCCTCAACCTCAGATTTGGCCACCTCTATGACCAGCTTTTCTCGATCAGAGGTTGCTGAACCCAAACGAGTCTGGAACTCCTCAATTTTCTTGGCTTGCACCAAGTTCTTCTCTTTCATGCTTTGGAGTTGGCTCTCAGCCGAGGATAGTTGAGCTCGAGCAGCCTCTTTTTTTGAGGCAAGAGGGACCATGTTTTTCTTCCATGCTATGGTCTCCTCCTTCACTGCATCCACTTCCTCACGAAGTTGCCTGATTATATCGATATTTTGCTGGACTTGAGGGATCGAACTGTTAGTCGTCACGCCCGAATCGATGTCATAAACTTCTAAGATTATTATTATCTTCTCGACCAGGTCGCTTTGTTCTTTCTGAATCGCAACTAGATTAACTCGAAGGCCCTTTGCTTTCTCTTCTCTTTGCTCACTGAGAAGCTTGAGGGCGTCTTTCTACTCAGTGAGCCTTCGGATTTCGGCCTCATATCGGCTCAGCTCCCCTCGAGATTAAAATAAAGCTTCATGATGAAGCACTGAGGCCTACAAAAATATAAAAAAAAGAATTAGACAAGAAGAGAAAAACTCAAGCATAAAATGGATATTGACAAAGGGAGTAGGGGCTTACCCAGTTCAGAGCTTATTGGGCCTCGTTAAAAAGACAAGGCACTCCCACCTCGTCCATCAGAGCTTGGTCTTCCTCCGTGACCAAACTCCGAAGGTAACTAGCCACCCCTACGGGGGCTGCAATAACTCGTGCATTCTCCGAGACCGTGATGATGATTGTTCGTTTGCACCTGGGATTAGCACTAGGGGCCGAAAACTAGTTGGTTAGTCTGAAACTCGAGGAAGTTTCGCCCGAGCTCTTCCTTGGTACCTTTAAGTCGCTCAGGCCAGCGATATCATCGATCCCAGCAAAATAACCATGGAAAGGGTCCTCCTCTCCATGGATTCCTTCTACGTGAGAAGTCTTTACGGCCCGAGCATCCTGAATCATTTCCTCGGAGAACGAAGTAAATGATGGGGAGTCTCCGATTTCTATTGACCTAAGAGGATCTCCTGGGGCGTTCTCTTTGTCACGAGGAGCCTCGAGTCCAGCCTCTGCAGCTACTTCCGCTGCCTTCTCACCCCGAGGTAAGGCACCTTCAGCTTCAGTCGGGTCGGGGACTTCGACTGACTCCTTCTCTTGGACCTATCGGGTCGGGGTAGAATATTTCCAACTTGTACGGGTCCAATGGCCTTTTGAGCTTTGGTATTAGCTCGTGCTCGAGCCACCAGCCCGGAATCATCCTCTCTTTCTTCTTCTTCTTCTTCTTCTTCTTCTTCTTCCTCCCTAAGAAGCTGGGATGACTCCACAGACAAGGGGATAATACTCTTCTTAGTCTTACGAGCCTCTTTATTTTTGGTCTCTTGCCCCTCGGAGGTCGAGGTACTCCTTCTCTTGCTCTACTTAGCCGACTTCGGGATAGAAGGTAAAGCTCCTTCATCACCGGACGGGGGCCTCATAGTCGCATCTTTTAAGAGACCTGCAAAAAAGGAAACTGAGTAAGCTTGAAAGAATGTTTTAATAATGATGAAATCGTTAAAGAGAAGCATAATGCTTACCATGATTCTTGGCTTCCCACCGACCCTTCGATAAATCGCGCCATGCACGCTCAGCATGTGTTGATGTCGAGACCAGGCTCCTAATCCAGCTCTTGAGATGAGGAACCGCACCCGTCTAGGCAGCAGCTACACCAAAAAAGAACATCGATAAGAGAAAATGATGAAGTAAAGATAATAAACAGAAATTAAAAATAGAGTCATACTTACGTTTCATATTCCATCTCTCGGGAAATGGAAAGCTCCCATCCAAAATCAGGTCTATAGTCTTCACTCTGACGAACCGGCCCATCCAACCCTGGTCTCTGTCCTCGTCTATGCTCGAGATGAGAGTCTTGGTGTCCAGGCATTGGAGTTTTATTAGCCCACCTCGATAAAGTCAAGGGCTATACAACCTTATTAGATGATCGAGGGTGAAAGGCAGCCTGTCAATTTTGCTCATAAAGGAACTGAGCACTATCACAATCCTCCAAAATGAGGGGTGAATTTGGTCGAGGGTCACTTGATACTTCTTGCAGAAGTCTATGATGATTGGATTGAGGGGACCCAACGTGAAAGGGTAAGTGTAAACACTCAAGAAACCTTCCACGTGGGACGTGATTGCTTTTTCTGGGGCCGGTATCACGACCTTTTTGTTTTCCCAGTTGTCGTCCTTCTTCACTTGTTCAAGGAAGCTTTTTGATATCGAGCATATGTATCTCGATACAGGTTCGCATAGATCGGAGATCGATGATGTCTTCTCGACTTTGAATTCAGAACTAATAACACACCCCCCGGGAACAAACTCCTCAAGGCGTGGCTCCGCCGTTGTTTTCTCTCCGGCCAGCCGAGACGAGGAGGCGATTTATTCCTGTGGAATAGTTTTAGACGTCTTAGTCATTTTAATTTTTTAGGGCAAGGAAGAATTGAGATTGTGGTATTTGGTGTTTTAGAAGGAACAAACAATAGAACTCAAAGACTTGAAGATAAGAAGCATGAAGAATGCAAAGAATTTTGAAGATTAGAGTAGAAGAGATTGAAAGTAAAGTTTGAAAGAATGGAAAAAGGACTTATTTATTGGTTTCATGGAGACGGTTCAAAGCTGGTAGTGGCCGACCATCGGCTGACGCACATTAAATGCCTAGGGAACTGTATCGAAGGGACGTTTCGGTCACCTCTGTCGTTTACGTCACGGTGCTGACATCATGACAAATCGGGGTAAAGTTCGGAGACTCAATTCGTTTCCTGTCATTACACTCCAACAAATGAGGGGACTATCTGTATGCGGTCAAATTCGGGCTGACCCGATTTTGTTTGACTAATGAAGACCAGGATGGTAGGCCGAGGATCGGTCTCGTGTTATATCAGATCGAGATGTGAATGTGCGGTACCAAGCTCGGGACTAGAAGTATCAATCGAGATCGAGACTAGCCAAGATCGAGACCGAACGAGATAGACATCGAGCGAGACCGAAGAAAGCTTACTAACATAAAGTCGAGATATTCGTGACCGGACAAGAATCGTGGTGGATATCTCGGCACGAATCAAATCAAGAACGGTTATTTAGCCAATCATGGGATTTCCTTATGTATTTAGAATTGTACCATAAGAAAATTCCTCTACTATATAAAGGAGGGTTCTAATCATTTGTAATCATCTAATTCTCGCATAACAAAGCAATACAATATATTTTTCTCTCTTAAACTCTCTTGTTCTTCAGTTCAGTTCATATATCTTAATTATACACTCAACCAGTTCGAGGGCGATCTAGCTCGAGGGCTAAGTTGCATTTTATACTGGTTTGCTTTATTTTATAGTCAATTATTAACATGAATTATCATATTTATCAATTAGTGCTAGGTAAAATCACATGTCCTTAAAACCACTTATAAATTTAATTGTTATCCGATTTTAAGTATAAACAGTTCCATACTAATCAATATAAATATTTTATGATGGTAGTATAAATAATATGAGAATAGTTTAGCATTTAGTTTTGGGTAAGAAAACAAAATAATTAATTAAATATGACGAAATATTCTAACACTAAGTAATGAGTGCGAACGATCCATGAAATGGCTTCTTATAATTAAAAGAAAAGAAGAAAGTAAAGGGGAATGACTGTATAATACTTCAAATTAATATTAATGTGCCACGATCTGTTCTCTCGAATAAGATCACTGCATAAGACAATATAAAGAACAAATTCACATTCCTACTCCATATTACATAGAATTGGCTAAAGTAGGGTTGTGCATAATTTGGTAAATATCGAATTACTGTACGAAACCGAAAATTTTGGTATTTGGTATTCGATATTTTTGTAACGACCCGGGCGTTCGTTTTGAGCTCTAGCATGTCGTTCGGAGGTTTGAGGCATTGATCAGTTTCACTTCAGGTATTATGAGTTGTATGCGTGGTCGAAATTGAATTTCAGGAAGTTCGGAGTTGATTTGGAAAGAAAATTCTCATTTCGGAAGCTTTAAGTTGGAAGACTTGACTAAGGTTTGATTTTTGAGTAAACAACCTCGAAATCGGGAGTTGAAGGTTCCAACAGGTTCGTATTTAAGCTTGAATTGGGTGTGATTCATGGTTTTAGCATTGTTTGATGTGATTCGAAGGCTCGACCAAGTCCGTGATGTGTTTTGGGACGCGTTGGTATAATTGGTTAAGGTCCTGGGAGCCTTGGGTGGATTCCGAAAGGTTAACAAATCGATTTTGGACTTAAGAAAAATGCTGAAGTTTAAGCTTCTGGTGCAACCGCACCTGCTCTTGGCCAGTCGCAGGTGCGAGTCCGCAGGTGCGGGAAAAGGCTCGCAGAAACAGAAGGGCCAAGACTGCCAAGGACCGCAGAAGTGGAAAAAGTTGCGCACCCGCGATAGCACAGGTGCAAAGGCAGTGGTCGCAGAAGCGGAAAGGGGTACAGGTGCAGAAGAAGTGTCGCAGAAGTGGCGAAGGAGTCCGCAGGTGCGAAGGTCGGGCTGGGCAATGTGCTTCTTTAAAACAAGGGTTTGACTCATTTTCACTTCATTTCGTCCATGGGAGTCGATTTTGGAACACTTTTGCAGTGCCATCTTCATCAACTATAATGGAGTAAGTGATGTCTTCACATTGTGAGCTAAATACATGATTTTTACATGGATTCAAGCATGAATTGGTAGAAATTGTGAAATTTTGAAAGAAATCTAGAAATTGATATTTTTGGATTTTGATCACGAAATTGGACATGCAATTGAGAATAAATTATATATTTGAGTTCGTGATGCTATGGGTAATGTTTATCTTCAAAAAATTTCGGAATACAGACATGTGGGCCTGAGGTGAATTTTATCGATTTTTTGAACGGAGTTGAAAGTTGTTGTAAATAGGATTATAATGAGTATTAGAGTATATAGGTATGGATTTGCACATTATTAACTAGTTTTGGAGCGTTGGACATCGGTTAAATTGTTTGAAAGGATTGGGAGCCGGCTATGGAGTTTCAGAGCGAGGTAAATCTCTTTTCTAACCTTGTAAGGGGGAATTAACCCTATAGGTGAATTGAATTCATGTGTGCTCTTATTTATGGGGGTTGTGTACGCACGAGGTGATGGAAGTCCATACGTAGCTACTAGTTATGCCTATGTCCAAGTAGTTTTAGATTTACACCATGTTTTGCTGATATTGTTATTTGATTGTGCTTATTATTTACCTCGAAAAGAATTGAGATTAAATATGCTTATTAAATTGCCTTGAAAAGAATCGAAATTGAGCAATTTGAGATTTTAAAAGTTTTCATTTGAATTTCATATTTTTGAAAAGAATTAAGGAATATTATAATAATTGAGAAATCTATGTTCAATCGCGTCGCACATGTATTCCACGAGGGGGGTATATTTTCACTACTCTCATGGGAATAGGTTGATCGTCTTGGTAGGTTAAATAGATGCATCTATGGTTCGTGTCGTTCGATCCTCGGCAGTGCACAATTATATTAATATGTTGGATCGGTCCGTACGACATCGGCATGACTTGCGCATGATTACTCCTTGGAACTAATAATAATTGATATTTACTTTATAGGCTTGAGATATAAATTGTTAAATGATGAGAAAGAATTTTGGAATTTATATTAGTAAAAAGGATTGTTGATTATTTTCGGTTATTGAATTTTCAGCTACGTTATGTATTCCATGCCTAAATATAATATCAGTATTTTTTTATTATTTAATTGTTAGCCCATAGTAAGTGTCGGAGTCGACCCTTCGTCACTACTTCTTCGAGGTTGGACTGGATATTTACTGGGTACGCATTGACTTACGTACTCATACTACATTTGTTGCATATTTTGTGCAGGTTCATATATGTCTAGTGGCCTTGTGAGCACAGAGACATGGTTATTATGGGGACTTAGGTGAGCTATCCTATGATACGAGCCCACATCACGCAGAGTCTCCTTCAGAGTTATTTGTATTTTTTCTGTCTACTTTGTATTCCGGACAGATGTTGTATTTTATTTTACTTTCTAGCTGAGGCTCATGCACTTGTGATACCGGATTTTGGGGGTACTTATGAGTGGTTCAGTATTGTAGTTGGGAAAATATTATCATTTACTCTGTAAATTTTATTTCTGATTATTTAATTGAAGGAAAAATTATGATTTCAAAATACTAAAATGAATAATCGAGTTAATCAATTATTGTTGGCTTGCCTGACAACGGTGTTAGGCGCCATCACGACCATTAATGAATTTTAGGTCGTGACAATTTTGATATTCGGTATGGTATTTGATTTAAGTTTTGAAAAATATTGGTATTAAGTATGGTATTTGGCATTTTAAAATGAAATACCGAAATACTGATACCGTACCGAAATATATATTATATTATATAATACACATATTATTAATTATAATATAAATATAAAAATCTAAAATCTTACTTTCATTTATTCTCTAAGTACATCAATTAACTCTAAGCAAGTAACAAGATATTTCTAATGATCAAACCTATTCTTTTATGTACAATTTTCTCTCTCTGGGTTGATATTTTCTAGTTTTGGGCAAAAATTTTGTCAATAAATATTTTTAATTTTGTACTTTTAATTTAGAATATTATAGTCTATGACTCTATCACTAGTTAGTGTTCAAACCGAATAAATCGATGTTATCAAACCGAATAAACCGAAACCAAAAGGAGAAAAATCGAATCATACCGAACTTAATTAGATACAGTATTGGTATTGTATTTTAAGAAACCGAATACTGAAAATACCAAACCGAAATATCTAAATATCGTATCATACTGATCGACGAACACCCCTAGGCTAAAGATAAAGGACGCTAACTTTGACGCTTACGAGAAATGAAAAGAAAATAAAGTTACTATTTCTTTTTAACTTTTCCAATAGAAGAAAACAAGTGTTTAAATGGTAAGAGCATTACAAAATACGTATGGATGTTAGCTGATCGTTGATCACAAGTTAATTACTCTCCAATGATTTTCTGCAACATATGAGGTAATTCTTTGCTATTTATTATGAGTATATTTTCATTCTTTGGGATACAAAAAGGCATACAGACTTTATGATGTAATAATAAATTTTGTAATCAAACTATTACTTTTATTTGATAACGCAATTGAATTTACACATGTGACTCTTTTACCTTTACTAATGAAATGTTTCATGTTTGAATTTTGACAAGAAAACTAAAATTCAAAATGACTATAAGAGATGGTCATGTAAATATATTTCTCATTTGTGGCCATCGACGGCTTCCCACGTTCTAATTTTCAGTTTTTACTTTTACTTTTTAGCTATTTATTTTTTTAAAATTGCTAGCTCAAAGTAACAATATAAAATATGAAAATAGACAAGAATGTAGGGAGCAAGAGAGTAAAGATTTTTCTTTCTTCCATATATTCAAGTATATGTAATGTGATGCCCAAACCCTCTATTTATAGGATGACATTAAGGTAATACAAAAGGATGTCATAAACATGATATTAACTATTGAGATCATGGAGGAATATCATGGAGGAGGTTATGGAGTTGTGAGAGTTACACCTATAATGGTGAAGAATAGTGGGGGGTTAATGTCACGACCCAAAAATTACAAGTCATGATGACACCTAACTTGACCCGCTAGGAAAGCCAATTACAAAAGATCCAAACCAAATGAACTTATAGGAAATTAAAATAGGATTTTTTTTATCTGAACTATTACAAATTTACCCAAGAACTGGTAGTACGAATCATGAACTTCTAGGATTTAGGATTTACAAAACAAATATAAATAATCACACGATATGTCTGAAAACTACATGAACAGATTAATAATGTCTAAAACTACCAAGGACTAGTGGCAGCTTCTATCCAGAATACACGAACATCTTCAGGGTCAGCCCTCGACTTCTTCAGCAGCTCCGCTCCAATAGTCTGCACAGAGTGTGCATAAGAGCAGTATCAGTACAACTGACCCCATATACTGGTAAGTATCTTGACTAACCCCGTCGAAGTAGTGACGAGAATTTTAGTTAAAAGATGCTCTTTAATAAACACTATAATGTAAACTAGCAATAGAACTATGCGATAGAATAATAGAATAGAGTACACAATGCAACTGTACAAAATAATAAAATAGTACCAGAAAGAATCACAATTCAATAGTTTCCAACATCTTAACCGGCCCTTTCCTTAGAACGAAAGCCGATGAACCATAATAATTGCCTCAAAACTTTCATAGTGTGAAAGAAGTACTCAAGACATCAAATCTAGCGGCACGACAACACCCTTCGTGCATTTATCTTATCCTCACCATATATGCGTAAAACAATACCAACAAAATTATAGAAATACAGATAATAGAAATGACAAGGAAGGGAATATGCAAGCAGTAATAATAAATGGGAATGTACAGACGAACATCAGTAACAGACTAAGCAGAGAGCATAAAATAAATGACCACAATTAGGGAAAAGGTTATAATTTGATCTAACTAGCATGATGAAGGCATGAAGATGGACACAACAAATAAAAGGAGGGGAGAGGGATGCATGTTCTTGATAATACAACAATAGAACATGAATGACCAACATGGGAGAAGACTCGTGCCTAAGTGCAACAAAACAGATATGACATGGATGCAATCATATCAGCAGGAAGTATGATGTTTATAAGTTAAACAACTAGAAGGCATAGGCAACACAACAACGATTTGGATAGAGAATGAGGACAGAACAGTGACGACAAGTCACATAAGAACCACAAATACGACGATAATAATTCAAGGTAAGATATGAAGATATATACAAGAAAAGATTAGCATAACATGACACATGTCTCTCGTCCTCGCTTGCACGGAAACACCCTTCGCGCCATGACCTCACAATGATACAAAAGTATAAATGCAATGGCACGATATCACCCTTCGTGCTTTTACTCACAATGGAATGGCACGGCATCACCCTTCATACTTTTATTCTCAATAACATGGCACGTCAAGTCACCCTTCGTACTTTTACTCTCAATAATATGGCACGGCATCACCCTTCGCACTTTACACTCTTCCTCACATGATAATGAATATAAAATGGCACGGCATCACCCTTCGTGCTTTACACTCTTCCTCACATGATAATGAATATAAAATGGCACGGCATCACCCTTCGTGCTTTACACTCTTCCTCACCAAGCATATGAATATCAATAAAATGGAAAGGCAGGAAGTATATATAACATCGAGGAGAGTGATCAACGAATATTCCAAACAAGTTCTCAATTACTTCTTTACAAGCCAACAATGATTCAATGAAACCCTCAAGGGCCATATAATTCAAGTACTTCCACAAATCTCACAATTTATCAACAACTCAAGTATGGAATCTAGCATATAGAAATATATCGCTCATAGCAATGTATTAATTATTATGCATAGAGATGACTGAATTAGACACATCAATGTATCCTAAGAATTTCTATCACATTGATTAAGCTATATTAGTCTAAGTCTCGACTCTAACATTTTACACTACGTTTTCAATATTTAGAAGTCAAGTGACGTATGAAGCAAGAAGGTTATGAAATTCTACAAGACACAATTATAACATAATCTACCCCGAGCATGATTAACCCTGGCACATACATATACGCTCGTCACCTCACATATGTATCACCCCCGTATGTAGCAAACAATGACAAATAGGAGAAAAAATTTCCTCAACAAAGTTATCAAAACATACCTCAAACAAGTCAATTACAATACCAAGCAAGCCAAGCGATGGTCCAAAAATGCCATCCCGCGCGTTCCGACCTCCGAACGGCTCGAAACTAACCAAAAATAACTCAAATGCATCAAACAATGCTAAAGGAACCAAACCCAATTAAAAAAGGTTGAATCTTTAATAGAAGGCCCAAAATAGGCCAAAAAGCCCAACCCGGACCCGCACCTCGGAACCTGACAAAACACATAAAATCCGATAACACATTCAATTATGAGTCCACCCATACTAATTTCACTCAAATCCGACTCCGATTCGATGTTCAAAACTTAAAAATTCACTTTATGAAACTTTAGGCAAAATCCCCCAAATTTCACTTTGAAATCATCAATCAAATCCCAAAAACGATTGGATTCATGAAATATAACCAAAACGAGTAGATAACACTTACCCCAATCTATATGGTAAAAATCACCTCCAAAATCGCCCAAATCCGAGCTTCCCAACTCAAAATATGACCAACTGAATAAACCCTTATTTTATATTTTTTTTTCTGCTAGCTATTCTGCCTCATTTCTCATATCAAATAATCCTAAAACTCGCTTTTTATACCTCCAATGGATTCCTTGTGAAATTATAGTCAAGTTAGGCTCTTGAATTACTCAATTTGACCTTATATTGAAGGAGATATGTTAGTTTCAATAATTGAAAATAGTGCAGATTTTTAAATACGAAGTCAGTGGCAATTTCGTAATTAATCTAAAAAAAATCTACAACCCAATTCTTAGTAAAATGATCATAAAATCCTCATTCGATGTCCAAATTAGATGATTCATTTTGCTACGGGTCCGTAATTACGATACAGACCTAATGCTTCATTCAAAACAGAAATCAGAGCTCATTTGTTCAATATGATATCATTTATGCTTGAAAAACGATGTCGAAACATGAAAGACGAGCGCAACACAACCCAAACTTATTCGAAACTTACCCGAGCCCCTCGGGACCACGTCCAAACATACCAACAAGTCTCATAATATAACACGGACTTACTCGAGCCCTCAAAATACCGAGCAAAGTGCAGATACTAAAAACGACATGTTGGGTCATCACATCCTCCACCACTTAAACACATGTTCGTCCTTGAACGTGCCAGGAGTATTCCCAAAGCTATTAAACCATGGTGTAACCTCACTAAGCACAACCCCGGGGGTGATCCTACGTCACCCTGATCCACATAAGACCACCAACACAACACCATTAGAGATTCTTGTTTCAACCTTGCTCCTTAAACCTTAGAACCCCATTTTATCATCCAGAATTTATTACAAGATCCGAATCCCACATCTACACAATGTACAAGTATGAACCAGTCGTATCAAATCATGACACTCACAGTAGGAACTGCTGACCACCATTACTGCCCAAAAACAAATCTGGTGCCGCTAACAAACCTCATGTCGATTAGGACCTCGTTCAAAACCTCTATACCCTACAGATTATGAAAGAAACACGCACAACCACTTAACCATATGTCTGATCAATAAGTCAAGAAACTGACTTGCACGACCAGGGCCATTGTCCAAATACTCAACAAACTATAGTGTTATTCCTCCAAAAGAATCGCAATATAATAACAGCAAATCTCAGGTCTAGAAACCTCATCTCAGCCAACACAAGTAACCACACCGACTAGTATCAACAATAATCATATGGATCCACACACGACCCAGTTCAGTACACTAACAAGTAATAATTCAGATATGACAGATAACAGTAAGAAAACCAAATAAGAAAATTACTAAGCAAATTAAGCAGGCAGGGAAATTTTAGCACTTTACTATGAACTATTCTAAACAAGGTGAAAGGAAAATACACAAAATAGAAATAAGGAGCCACATTTCATCACTGTACCGTTGCAGCGTGCAACCCGATCCCATCATATCAATCCGCATAGGGTGGCTCACTGATCACATGTGCTTCAACATCGAGCACAACAGAGTGCACAAAATATAACTAGGGAAAATCATTAGGAACAAACAATACTGAGAAAGACAAGCACAACCATGGTGCAACAAGCTAAACAACATCACAAAGGCCACATCGCCCTTAGTGCCATGAGGCCTAAACCGAGTCACAATATGCGTGCGAAGAATCATGTAGCCCTCGCAACCCATCATAGCATAAGAGATAAACATATAACATAAACCAAGGCACGAATAACATCCATTCCGCCCGATGATATACAAGTGGCAACGATTGTGCAAGAGCAAGCAAATTCAGCCTGATACAGAGTACACACCCTTACTGGGCTCAAAATAATCCCCAAACCAAATTCTGATCATCCCCAAATATGTAATAGTCTTCCAACAGTCTATAGCGACCTTTCCATAACACCTACCATTAATCACCCAATTTTCTACACTCTTTCACAACTCGCGATCAAGGAATAGTCTGTCAACTAGAACATTCAATCTCTGAGCCTCACGAATACCAGAAATTTTCCTACCCAGTCTCAACACCGCTTCCCAAATAGCTGACACGTAACTCATACTACATCATCCCTCGAAAATGCACCCATAAATCAAAACATAATGTATCTACCAATAGGCGCTCCGGTGAAAACACATAAGGCCAGTAAAAACCTCAAACACCAAAAATCATCCGTACCATCAAGAACTCATATGCTGCCCTTCAAAACTAACTGCAACCTTTCAACCCCACGCGGCACATTGCTTCTAACATGCTAATTTGCAACACTACGAAAGTCTCACAGTCAACTCTTAACCATAAGCATTATAGCTCTTATACCTGTAGAAAGCATCAACTCCGACCGTGATCATAACCATGATAAGTTCTTCGGATCTCAGTAACACATTATCAAGTAATCAGAACCAATCGCCTCTAACTCAACCGAGTCACACAGACTGCCAACCCGAAAGTAGATCAATCCGATATGACAGCCCTGAGGGAACTTCTTGGGATTTCGAAACCATTTCTTGCATCACTCCAACATTGACATGTAGAATCTTCTTGATAAGGAAACACCGCAGATCCAATTAACATTCACTTCCATTTTCAAGCCCACCCGTAGACAAATCCAAAAGCTCTTAAAGGCTACGTAAAACCTGGAACTTGCTAGAACCTTTTCGATAACTACTCATCTTACTCTGATCTTCAATACATAGCTAATACGCGTCAAGCAACCCCTGCTACACCAACATATGCCCATTAAAAGAAATAACCAAGCAATCTCCCAGTCCGGAAATTGATACGACCCATGACCCTACAATCCGCTTGTTAGTAGAAGTCTCCACCACTTAGCTCGAAGCCATAGAACACCCCATTAGCAACCCAAAGTACCATAAGAAAATTGAACACCTCATCATCTGAGAATCTTCCCAAATCTGCATTTACAAACCAGACATATGAACCCGCCTCATACCCCCAAATGTACTACTAGAAGGTTTAACACTATATCTTCTTATGAGGCTAGAAAACACATCTTGATGATAATCAAGCATCCATAGCTCGTCGTAATCAATCTGCAGCATCACCTATCGTCGGCACATAGCTGAGTGCACAACATGACATATGAGAGATCGAGAAGAGTCAAAGTCATAGGTTTCAAGCTGAAACAAGGCCGCACGATAAGGAAAGAAGAAAGGGAAATTTTCCTAAATTCCCTGTAGCCTCCCGAAGATAGGTATGGACGTCATCATACAGATCTGCAGAACTCTACTAGACACTTGCTCATGACTCGTAGAACTTACGAACCTAGTGTTCTGATACCACCTTGTCACGACCCAAAACTCACAGGTCATTGTGGCACCTAACTTGACATGCTAGGAAAGCCATTTAACAAAAAATCCAAACTAAATGAACTTATAGGAAATTAAAATAGGATTTTTTTAATCTGAACTATTGCAAATTTACCCAAGAACTGGTAGTACGAATTATGAGCTTCAAGGATTTAGGATTTACAAAGAAAATATAAATAATCGCACGATCTGTTTGAAAACTACATGAACAGATTAATAATGTCTAAAACTACCAAGGACTAGTGGCAGCTTCTATCCAGAATACACGAACATCTTCAGGGTCATCCCCCAACTTCTTCAGCAGCTCCGCTCCAATAGTCTGCACATGAGTGTGCAGAAGTGCAGTATCAATACAACCGACCCCATGTACTGGTAAGTATCTTGACTAACCCCGTTGAAGTAGTGACGAGACCTTTAGTTAAAAGATGTTGTTTAATAAACACTATAATGTAAACTAGAAATAAAACTATGCGACAGAATAATAGAATAGAGTACACAATGCAACTGTACAAAATAATAAAATAGTACCAGAAAGAATCATAATTCAACAGTTTCCAACATCTTAACCGGCCCTTTCCTTAGAACGAAAGCCCATGAACCACAACAATTGCCTCAAAACTTTCATAGTGTGAAAGAAGTATTCAAGACATCAAACCTAGCCGCACGGCAACACCCTTCGTGCATTTATCTTATCCTCACCATATATGCGTAAAACAGTACCAACCAAATGATAGAAATACCGATAATAGAAATGACAAGGAAGGGAATATACAAGCAGTAATAATAAACGGGAATGTACAGACGAACATCAGTAACAGACTAAGCAGAGAGCATAGAATAAATGACCACAATTAGGGAAAAGGTTATAATTTCATCTAACTAGCATGATGGATGCGTAAAGATGGACATAACAAATAAGAGGAGGGGAGAGGGGTGCATGTTCATGATAATGCAACAATAGAGCATGAATGGCCAACATGGGAGAAGACTCGTGCCTAAGTGCAGCGAAACAGATATGACATGGATGCAATCATAACAACAGAAAGTAAGTATGATGTTTACAAGTTAAACAAATAGAAGGCATAGGCAACACAACAACGATTTAGATAGAGAATGAGGATCGAACAATGACGACAAGTCACATAAGAACTACAAAAAAGATGGTAATAATTCAAGGTAAGACATGAATATATATACAAGAAAAAATTAGCATAACATGATGCATGTCTCTCGTCCTCACTTGCACGGAAACACCCTTCGTGCCATTACCTCACAATGATACAAAAGTACAAAAGTATAAATGCAATGGCACGACATCACCCTTTGTGATTTTACTCACAAATGACATGGCACGACATCACCCTTCGTGTTTTTACTCTCAATAGCATGGCACGATATCACCCTTCGTGCTTTTACTCTCAATAATATGGCACGACATCACCCTTCGTGTTTTTACTCTCAATAGCATGGCACGATATCACCCTTCGTGCTTTTACTCTCAATAATATGGCACGACATCACCCTTCGTGCTTTACACTCTTTCTCACATGATAATGAATATAAAATGGCACGGTATCACCCTTCGTGATTTACACTCTTCCTCACATGATAATGAAAATAAAATGGTACGGCATCACCCTTCGTGCTTTACACTCTTCCTCACATGATAATGAATATAAAATGGCACGGCATCACCCTTCGTGCTTTACACTCTTCCTCACCAAGCATATGAATATCAATAAAATTGCAAGGCAAGAAGTATATATAACATCGAGAAGAGTGATCAACAAATATTCCAACAAGTTCTCAATTACTGCTTTACAAGCCAATAATGATTCAATGAAACCCTCAAGGGCCATATAATTCAAGTACTTCCACAAATCTCACAATTTATCGACAACACAAGTATGGAATCTAGCATCTAAAAAAATATCGGTCATAGCAACGTATCAACGATTATGCATAGAGATGGTCGAATTAGACACATCAATGTATCCTAAGAATTTCCATCACATTGATTAAGTTATATTAGGCTAAGTCTCGACTCTAACATTTTACACTACGTTCTTAATATCTACAATTCAAGTGAGGCATGAAGCAAGAAGGTTATGAAATTCCACAAGATACAATTATAACATAATCTACCCCCGAGCATGATTAACCCTGGCACATACATATACGCTCGTCACTTCACATATGTATCACCCCCGCATGTAGCAAACAATGACAAATAGGAGGAAAAATTTTCTCAACAAAGTTAGGCAAAATACTTACCTCGAACAAGTCAATTACAATACCGAGCAAGCCAAGCGATGGTCCAAAAATGTCATCTCGCGCGTTCTGACCTCCGAACGGCTAGAACTAACCAAAAACAACTCAAATACATCAAACAATGCTAAAGGAACCAATCCCAATTGAAAAGGGTCGAATCTTTAATCAAAGGCCCAAAATCGGCCAAAAAGTCCAACCCGGGCCCGCACCTCGGAACCCGACAAAACACATAAAATTCGATAACCCATTCAATTATGAGTCCACTCATACTAATTTCACTCAAATACGACTCCGAATCGATGTTCAAAACTTAAAAATTCACTTTATGAAACTTTAGGCAAAACCCCCCAGATTTCACTTTGAAATAATCAATCAGATCCCAAAAATGAAGATGGATTCATGAAATATAACCAAAACCGAGTAGAGAACACTTACCCCAATCCATATGGTGAAAATCGCCTCCAAAATCTCCCAAATCCGAGCTTCTCAACTCAAATGACCAACTGAACAAACCCTTATTTTATATATTTTTTTTAACAGCTATTCTGCCTCGCTTCTCATGCTAAATAATCCCGGAACTCTCTTTTTATGCCTCCAATAGATTCCTTGTAAAATTTTAGTCAAGTTAGGCTCTTGAATCACTTAATTTGACCTTATATTAAAGGAGATATGTTAGTTTCAATAATTGAAAATAGTGCAGATTTTTAAATACGAAGTCAGTGGTAATTTCGTAATAAATCTGAAAAAAATCTGGCAACCCAATTCTTAGTAAAATGACCATAAAAGCCTCATACGATGTCCAAATTCGACGATTCTTTTTTCTATGGGTCCTTAATTACGATACGGACCTAAGACTTCATTCAAAATAGAAATCGAAGCTCATTTGTTCAATATGATATTATTTTTGCTTGTAAAACAATGTCGAAACATGAAAAACGAGCGCAACACAATCCAAACTTATCAAAAACTTACTCGAGCCCATCGAGACCACGTCCAAACATACCAACAAGTCCCATAATATAAAACAGACTTACTCGAGCCCTCAAAATACCGAGCGAATTGCAGATACTCAAAACGACATGTCGGGTTGTCACAGTTAATGAAGAAGAGTAGTGGGAGTAACTTCTTTAGAAGTTATAGACATCCGCTGCAAAATATAATATTTCATAACACTCCCCCTTGGATGTCTATAGATAATGTGCCTCGTTAAAACCTTACTAAGAAAAAGCCCTATGAAAAAAAAATCTTAGTGAAAGAAAAAGAGTACACATATCTTGTAATACGCATTACTTGCTGCCTCATTAAAAACTTTATCAGAAAAACCCAGTGAGATAAAACCTTAGTCAAGAGAAAAAGAGTACAACATGTATTTGTCTCTCCCTGATGAAAACATCACTCTATTTCTCGGAGACGACGAATTCCAAGCTTGTATAATAATTTTTCTAATATTGATATCGGCAATTCCTTGTAAAGAAGTTTGTCAAATTATCACTTGAACAAATTTATTGAACAACGATCATGTCCGAAATAGAACTTTGGTGAATTATGCTTTATTTTGTCTCCTTCGATAGTTCTTCTTTCGATTGAGCTATGCATGCAGTATCGTCTGTAATGGAATTGGTATCTTGTTGAATATCATAATATAGCAGTACCCTCACAGACAAATAGATTATCTGAACAACGAACTATGTCTTGCATTTGTATAACTAACAATACCTTGACAATATTTGTTAGAATAAATAAATTTATCAATGATACTCTTGTAATATAATACTAACTGCATTCCAGTGTCTCCATGTCGGAGTAAAGTTAAATCTTGCTAGTATAACGTTATACTCAAGGTTCTAGCAAGAAACATAAATTCACCCATTGCACTAAGACACAAAAATAAATCATATATGTCATACATGGATTACTGAAGCTTTATTTAATAAATTTTTCGGGAACCTCTATGTGCTTCCGAACAATTTAAATCCTTCAAGGATTTTAATTATAGGCATATCAAGTTTTTAATGTCTTGCCATATTAAAATTTGAAAACGATTTTATCCAGCACATGAAAAATCTTGTGCCACAAGTCGTTTTTTATGTCTATCGATTTGATTTTTCATTTCACTTTTTTTGCACAATGGACTAACCGTCCAACTTCATATTTTTCAGCTGAAGTCAATTTTCATTGCGTATTTTTCATTTGGCCAATTATTTATTCGTCCAAATTCCACGACAGATTGAGCTCAAGATCCTCGTCAATATTAAAAATATTGAGCGCTACAGTATATAAACAATATCATCGATGATCACTTTTATCGAGATCTCATTATTTTCAAGTATCTGAGCCTCTCCCATGAGGTCTTATAAAGTGTTATGTCATGGTGCTCTTATAAAGCACTTGCCTCCTTAGTACGACCATCTTTATCATTTGCTCCTCTCCTTCTTCAATGAGTTTTATCTTTGGAACCGATTAGTCTATTATGCTTCATGTGTTCCATAGACTATGTCCATCATGGACTTTATTCTATTTGGAGCATTAGCAGATGAAATATGATATTTAGCTAGATCAGCAAATGCGTCTGACAATATTATGCAAATGAATTATCACTTGAACTTCAAGTTCACATTTTCTTATACGGGGATGTAGATGTATTCATGATAATTCATTTCACGTATCACTTTTCCAGTTGCCCATTTTCTCTCCCTTATGTTGGGATCACCAACACATTTCTCAATCTTCTTTGGGAAACCATCTTTGTGCATTGTGCTTGGATAAATAAATCATATGGCACATCCATATTTGTAGATAGAAATTATTTGGTTCTTAACCTTGAACCAATCGTGATGGGGAGAATTTATTATAACTTGGCTAGATGCGTACAAGTGCTTCTATATATTAAATAATATAACTCATACCAAATTTCTTTTTGGAAATTTTTTTTCTCATAACCAATGGTTTAGCTATAATTGGAGGCATACAATTTCTGCTAAACCAACTTGAATTTATACCAGCATTATCAAGATAAATCATCATAATTTAAATTCTGGAATTGTGCTCTAATAATTTGAGCAATCAACCTTGCAAAATCTAAACTGCAAGTTGATAACAAACGCACATGTGACCTTACAATAGATGCATCTATTAAAATCATATAATAGAAAAAATGGTCCACATGGCAGGTAATTGGGCCCATACATATATATCATATTTTGTTCGTTCCAGATATCAAGGGGTTCAATCCCAACCGTAACTGGTATATCATGAGAATGAGCAGCACAAGAAATTTTTTGAAGAATCTCTATTTCTTCAATATATGCTAATGTGAATTCTCACGTAATTTTCGCATCATAATTGAACCGGGAAGGCCAACCGGTCATGCCAACTAATCTTGTTCCAATAACCTCTAGTTTACTTGTGGCATGTGATTCCATCATCATGCTTATACATGTGTAATACAAATAGAAAAAAAATCAGGTAACCTTTCATATTTACCTGGTATGATTATAGTAATATGAAGTTATTCAATCTTGTTTTCATTTATAATCTCAAATGTCAGCCACTTTGGATAATATATTTAAAACTCAAAAAGTTTATTTTGAGACTCACTATAATGTCATGAACAATTTTCACTTATCCGGGTAGTAACAAATTAGTTTTCCGTAGCTCTTAACTGCTTTTGTATTATAAGATCTTTTGTCACACCATCCATATGGTGAATGTCTCCGTTACGGAGAAAATTATTTTATTAATTTTCATGGTCAAAATCATCATAAGCAAAATCACTTCTTGCTTTAATTTTGCCTTTAATAACATTTTATAAGGCATGGTAAAATATTTTTGGCGTATCACATGTACGCGACCAATGACAAATTCATGTAACCATACAGTACTGTTCATTATCTTTCTTTCTCTCAAACCTCCCGTAGAGGTGATTTGTAGCATTTATTCAACCATGCATAAGCACATTCTTATGCATAATTTTTATCACATGTATATTTTCACATTCACTTTTAGGAATGAGTCTGCATTTGTAATGCTTATCACAAGTCGCATTCTTTCAAAAAGTGGACTATAATCGTCTGAGTGTGTCTCGTATTAACATATCACATTGATACTTTTCCTTCACCTTTGAAGGATTATTTTTAGAATTCTTACTGTTCTCCTATATAAAATTACCATAATGATGACGATTATTATTTTGGTCTTTGGTACGCTCACATTCATTGATCAACCACTTGTCTTCATTTAGATTTATTATGTACCGCTAGCTATACATTCACTTCAAGAATTGAGCAAATCAAGTGGGACAAGCTTCATACTTTTTCATGAAAAATATGTTATTTTCATTAGTCATCATTATATAGTCAATACGATACATTGAGACTCAAAACCAATGTCTCACCCATATAAAGGCATGTTATGCCATAATGATTTGGGACTCGAACCCAACTCTTATCGTCATAGTGCACCACAAATCAAACCAAATGTCTTATTCTCATACAATGGAATAATAAGCCAAGTGGACTCACCTTGAGTCTACCATGATATACTACTTTCTAAGGATCAGTTATTTTTGCCCGAACTTTAGTAAGAGTTCGCATGGATCTTTTCCATGAACAACCATATGATCAAATATAAAGGGAATAAAACTATCTTAGTCATACAAAATTTATTTGGACCACAACATAAATTTAAATTCTTTTTATTTTTTAGATTAATTAGAAACCTTCTCAATAATTAACAATTCCATAATCTTGGCTTGCAAACTGTCGGAGCAGTACATATGGGAGATGATATCAAGACATCGGAATATGCTCTTGTTTGCAACTCAAAAGCAGAGGTACTCCATATATATACATCTGCACAAATAAAATTAAATTGTTAAACAAATTAGACCGAGTCTTAAATACTAAATTAAGTTAATTGTAGAATTCATGGCAATTGAAAAATGATACCCCCTCACTACTAAAAATCCGGGAAAAAGGGACCAACATTTTGCTACCAAAATTGGTCTGTCAAGAAAAGCGACCAAAGTTGGTCGCTAAACTAGAGAAAATTATTAAAAAATAATTCTAAATACATTAGCGACCAAGGTTGGTCGCTTTTTGGTCGATAATGTGGTCAAAATGTTGACCGAACTGGTCAGACTTGCTTGGTCAAAGAAATATTGAAATTTGCGACCAACTTTGGTCGCTAAAGTGGGACCCTATTATAAAATTTTAATAATTATATTATTATTTTAAAAAATTTATAAAATATAAATAAATATAATTCAAAATTAGCGACCAAAGTTGGTCGCTTAAGAAAAGGGAAGCAGATAGAGACCAACTTTGGTCGCTAATCTCGGACCCAATTATAAAATTTTGATAATTATATTATTATTTAAAAAAATTATAAAATACAAATAAATATAATTTAAAATTAGCGACCGAAGTTGGTCGCTTAAGAAATGGGAAGCAGCTAAAGACCAACTTTGGTCGCCAATCTGGGACCCAGTCCTAACGTTTAACAATTATATTATTATTTGAAATATTATATAAAATAACAAATTTGATTTAATTTAGCGGCCATAATGTTAATTTCTGCATACTTAGCGACCAAAGTTGGTCGATTTTCAGGGATTGATTGACTTGTCAAGATCCTAATTAGTATATATAATTTTTCATCAAATATACTTGTGTGTCAGTGGATTCATCGACTTATAACCTACTCAGATGCATCGTTGAATATTTAAAACAAAACGTCACGACCTATATCAATTAATCTGTTATAATTGATTCATCGACTTATAACCTAATGATGAATGAATGTAATTCATTAACTATGTTATAATACAAATAATGAATACTACTATCATATACTATAACAGGCTATATATGTAGTTAAAGCAGCATGAAGTGTGTGTTATATATATACACACACTAACATATACTATAATAAGTTATATATACGTTATAATATTACAGTGAAGTGTTTGTGTGTTTGTGTGTGTGTGTCTATATATATATATATTGGTTTATCAATTCATTAATTATTCGTACGTAGTAATGTATAAGATTGATCATCAATTACAATATAGTTTATGCGTGTGTGTGAAAGTACTCATATATTTAAATACAACTTAAAAAATTACTTTACATAGATGTTATTATAATCTATTAAAATTAATTACCTAGTTCATAATTATTTTAAAAAAATTTAGTTAAATAAAATAAATATATATAGCTAATAATAAATTTTTTTTATAGCATAGAATATTTGAAAACCAAAAAAAGAAAAAAAACTATTTTTTTTTTTAAATAGCGACCAAGGTTGGTCGCTATTTTTGGTCAAACGGTCAAAACTTATTTACAGACCAAAAATAGCGACCAACTTTGGTCGCTTTTCCTAAAAATAGAGACCAAAAACGGGTTTCCCCCCATTTTTCATATTATCTCCCCAAAATTTCCCCAACCCTCTCTTTCCCTCCCTTTCTCGCCTGACCACTCCCCTCGCCGTACCTTTGCTGCCACCGGACCACTGCTGTCGCCGGAGGACTGCTGCTGCCACTTGGAGTCGCCGGACCACTGTCCCACTGCCGTCCTCCCTCTCTCTCTTCCTCCACCTAAAAAAAACCTAGGTTTGAATTATTTCTGGTATTTGTTTCAATTATTTCAACATTGTAGTTTATTATTTCAATTAGTGTTTCAATTTGTTTGAACATTGTATTTTATTGAGGATTAGGGTTTAGGTCTTGTTTTAATTATTTTTGTTAATTAATTTTATTAACTAATTAGTTTAATTAGTGTTGAATTGAAATTTTAGGATATGAATTGAACCTTTAGGATATGAATTGAGCCTTTAGGATATGAATTGAACTTTTAGGATATGAATTAGACTTTTAGGTTATCTATTTGAATTTTTAGTTTATAAATTGAAATTTTTGGATACGAATTGAAATTTTAGGATCTGAATTGAACCTTTAGGATATGAATTGAGCCTTTAGGATATGAATTGAACTTTTAGGATATGAATTAGACTTTTAGTTTATGTATTTGAATTTTAGTTTATAAATTGAAATTTTTGGATATGAATTGAAATTTTAGGATATGAATTGAACCTTTAAGATATGAATTGAGCCTTTAGGATATGAATTGAAATTTTGGGATATGAATTGGACTTTTATCTTATGTATTTGAATTTTAGTTTATAAATTGAAATTTTTGGATATGAACTGAAATTTTAGGATATGAATTGAACCTTCAGGATATGAATTGAGCCTTTAGGATATGAATTGAAATTTTTGGATAAATTGAAATTTTAGGATATGAATTGAACCTTTAGGATATGAATTGAGCCTTTAGGATATGAATTAACTAAATTAATTTGTTCTTGTTTTATTTGTATAGATGGAACATCGTACTTGGATGTACAATAGGAATTATCCTAATCGGCGGGGATTGCGGGAGAATTTTGTAGAAGGGGTTGATGACTTTATTAGATATGCAATGGAACTTCCACTATACCAAAGTGAAGGATTAATTAGGTGTCCTTGTGTTAGGTGCGACTATATGAGGTTTGGAAAATCGGAGGAAGTTAAACTTCATTTTTATAGGAAGGGGTTTATAGCGAATTACTTTGTGTGGACTAATCATGGAGAGTCCGATGGTAGCAATGGGAGATTTCATAACATGGTTGTTTAACCAAAGAATTAGACCCTTTGAATAAAGCTTATTTTAAGATAAACACGGGTTACTGATAATCAAGGAAATGGAGAAAAATGAATAACAAACAATATTGCAGAATATAGAAAAGCGAAGTCAATTATATTCGAGAATCATATGCCTTTACAAGTTGTATTCCCCTCCCTTATATAGGAGATTCCTATAACGTACAACTCTTGCTATGGTTGCTTATTCATGACTAATTATGACATTAATGAGGCATTACAAAGGATAACGGTAATTGGGGTACGGTTACATAACGTTCGAATAATCAATTATGGGTCTTTGAATCTGCCCGTAGCTTTGTCTAGATTCATTATGACCGTGCCTCTCTCCGATTTTGATCAAGTTGAGTTTCCCGTGGCTGATAAGCTCGAGAGTTTACTGAATCGTGCCTCTTTGTACCGTACCTCTTCAAAGAATCACATCCAACTGTCGTGTTTTCATGTGTCCACGTGACTGGCTGAGTTGTCAAAAGCTGGCTTACGTGTGAAACTCTTTTTTACCAATACAGATAGTCCCCCCACTTACCATATATTTAACGATTAATATTTGGTAAGTGGATATTCATTTATGGAGAGAATATTTTGCCGTCGCTTTTCCTCAAATCATTGTATCCTTCTCTGCACCATAAGCGTCGTTTGTCACTTCTATTTAATGCTCATACCACGTGTCACTTCCATGTTTGACGGTTGTCTTCAAGTATAAATACCTTTCTTCTTTTCTTTGCTTCCACGAAACACTTTTCTAACTTTGTCTTTTGTAAATAACTTTCTTCTTGCCGTCGTAAACATGTCTTCTTCAAACCAACCTCAGGGAGTAATAGATATTGAAAGTTTAACGCCATCTTCTGCTCCGACTAGGAGTCGGAGAGGTGGTAGACTTAGAAGTATAGGATCCACTCCTTCAAGGGGCTCCTCTTTTTCTCAGATAGTTCCTTCTCCTTCCACTAGATCTCTAGTTTCTCCAAGGTTTAGGGTTTCTCGGTCTTTTTCTAGAGGTAGAGGAGAACGCCTTCGTGAACCTGGATTCGATAAAATTGTCCCTGCTGAGTTTTTTTTTGCTAGGGATAGTCAAGTTCTTGTAGACCAATCTTCTTCTCTTGAAAGTGTCGAAAGATATTCAACCCTTATAATTGAGGGTCAGATTTCCCTTGTTCGCAGGGAGTGCTTTTGGAGGTCTGACTTCCCTGTCTATATTCCGAATAGTAATCAAAGAATAACGTCGTACAAGATGGGATATTATTTTGTTTATACGTAGCCTTTCACACTAGGGTTTAGTCCCCCCATTGACCCAGTCATAATTGAGTTCTACCGTTTTTTCAATATCTGCTTAGGACAAGTTGGTCCGCTTGTGTGGCGAGTTGTCGCATGTCTCAGGAGTTTGGCTTCTTTAGCCTCGGTTCCTTTTACTTTCAACCATCTTATTCATCTCTACTCTCCTACCTTATTTCGTGAAGGGGTTTCTACTCTGATTGCTAGAAGCAAAAGAGTGTTGGTAACCCTTGGAGATGATAAGGATAGGGGTTGGTACCTCCAATATGTTGTTGTACCCACTGTTGGTTTAGTGGGTGAAGAAAATCTTCCCTTCCCTGAGAAGTGGAATCGCGCACGTGAGTATGCTTTATCTCACATTTATTTACTTTTTCTCGTTTTGACTTGAGATATTTTATTAACACCGTTTCTATTTCTTCTTCTCTCAGCAATCATGAATACTATTGAGAATGTCTCCGGTATTCATGATTGGGTAGAAAAATTATTGTCCGTTTCTCCTTTAGAAGAGAGATCTTGGAAGTACCTCGCTGGGAGGTATGGTTGGCATGTAAAGACCCACGGTAAGTGAAGCTCTTGTTCTTGCTTCTTTCCTTACTCGAGTCTCTTCTTTCTTTGTCGTTTAACTTTTTCCCTTTTAATAGGGTTCTCTGCTCGTGGGGTGTCTGCTTCATCTATCCCGAAGATGTCTTTGGCTCAGGCCCAAGAAATTATTGTTGGTTCATCTTCCTCGAAGAGGAAGATTGGTGAGTTTCATTCCGTAGAAGAAGAAGAAGAAGAAGGTGCTCTAGTGCACAAGCCACGGAGAAGGCGGGTGGTTTTAGATGATGAGCTTACACCGTTAACCTTGCCTTCCGTGTCTGTGATTGAGCCCTCTGTCCTTGATGATGTTTCACATTCCCCTATTCATGAGGGTGTTGACCTTGCTCCTGACGATGTCCCTTTGGCTGCTGTCTTTCCTGCTTCTTTGAGAGAAGCTTCTCGTCTGTTCCTTTGGCTATTTCGGCTTCTGCTGCTGATTTTCCCGTAACTTCCTCAACTCGTCAACCCTCCATGCATGTTGCTTTGCCCATGGCTTCTCCAGCTCCTCAACCCTACGTGTCTGTTGTTGTTTCATCTCTGCCTGCCTCCATGCCTTCCGTTAGGGAAGTAAGGTCTTCCAGCAGAGAGATGCGACAGGTGGTAATAGAGGTTCCATCTAAGGGGAATCTTTTCAAGAAAACGGGTGAGCCCGAAGTGTGGCTCAATCCTTTGATAGGTCCCTCTGAGAAAGCCAAGCTAGCCAGCCACGGTGCTCTTACATGGGCCAATAAGGCCGTGCATACTTCTTTGAAGGTATGATGCAAGTTATCTTCTTTCATTTTCGTACATGAAATTTACCATATCTGACTGGTTTATTTCTTATAGATGAAACTTATAGGCATGGAGCTTATGAAGAGGATTTCAAACACAGACCAGGAGACAAAAGAGTTGCATCCGATGCTGATAATTGGAAAGCACAATATGATAGCCTAAGGATTGACATGGATGCGTTAGAAGAGGAAAGGAGTACCTTGAAGTGGCAGATGAGACTCATGGCAGCAGAACTGGCAGCAGAGAAGGCTTCCTCCAGTCAGGCTGATAAAGACAAGAGTGTTTTGGAGTCTTCATTCGCTGAGCAGCTGTCCCGTGCCTCGGAGGAGATTAGAGACTTGAAAAACTTGTTGGGGCAGAAGGAGGAATACTCAGGCGAGCTCGTGCAATCACTCACTCGTACTCAAGAGGAGCTTCGTAAGGATTTAGATAAAGCTCAAACTTTAGAGGACTCGATTGTATCGTTAAGGGCCGCCCATGAAGCTACGAAAGTGGAGAAGGACGGATGGAGACTGAGCTTCAAGTATGGGCAAAGGATTATGAAGATCTTGAAGAGGTGGCTGTTGTTGATGTGAGCTGCGCGTATATGAATTCTCGCCTTGACACATTGATGGATATGAGTCAAAAGGGTTTTGACCTTGATAAAATAGCTAAAACTAAGGAAGCCATGGAGAAGGTTCAACAAGGTCATAACCTCTCTTAACCTGATGGTGAGATTCCAGCCGCTCATGCCTCTTCATCTCTAGTTGCTCCCGCTCCTTCTGCCAGTGAAGTCAACCCCATCGTGGGTAAATTTGTATTTCTTTAATACTTAGTTTTATCCGTTTTAATATATTAATGTTAGTAAGAATTTTGTTGAGTTTCTGTTTCACTCTTTAAGTCTTTTGCATGCTTCAGTTTTCGAGGTTTTAGTTTTACCTCTGAGTTTTGCATGTGGAATGGTTTAGACTACCCGTACCTTTTTGTAATAGGCACAGTGTCATATTAAATATGTGCCTTTTTGTAATAGGCATAGTTTATGGAAGAGGGCCCTTTATAATTGACATGAAGAAGACGTTTCAACTTCATGATAATGCAATAGAGTATAGGAATTTTACACATGTTTAAGAATGTTTCCAAGGAAAATTTTTTTGTTTGAACTTCCATAACATTTTACATGTGTTTGGTTATCGTCTAAAACTCATGTTTGCAACTGTTTTTGTTTAACAGATTTGATATACTCTTGTATTTCGTAATTGTTTTTCATAGGTAACAGTTTTTCGATATTAATACAAGGAAACAACTGTTTTTTACTAGTAACAGTTTTTATAAAGATTGGGATTTTTACCCGCAACTGTTTTGGAAACAGTTTTCTAATAAGTACGAGGGAAATGTTTTTTTATTCGTAATTGTTTTTATTTGATAACAGTTTCTTGAAAAAATACAAGGATTTAGATCTTTTATCCACAACTGTTTTATTTAAGAACAGTTTTTTGAATGAGTACATTGATGATGATCTTTTACCCCTAACTGTTTTTGTTACAACAGCTTTAAATAAGTATAAAGATGTACATTTCTTTCTCGTGACTAANGTAACTGTTTTTCATAGGTAACAGTTTTTCGATATTAATACAAGGAAACAACTGTTTTTTACTAGTAACAGTTTTTATAAAGATTGGGATTTTTACCCGCAACTGTTTTGGAAACAGTTTTCTAATAAGTACGAGGGAAATGTTTTTTTATTCGTAATTGTTTTTATTTGATAACAGTTTCTTGAAAAAATACAAGGATTTAGATCTTTTATCCACAACTGTTTTATTTAAGAACAGTTTTTTGAATGAGTACATTGATGATGATCTTTTACCCCTAACTGTTTTTGTTACAACAGCTTTAAATAAGTATAAAGATGTACATTTCTTTCTCGTGACTAATATTTTTCCTTTCAACCTGAATATGTTCGAAGGTTTTTGCTTTTTGCATTAGGCTTTGTATTTGGATGGCTCTTTTGATTTCTTTCGATTCTGCTCGTGTCACTTGTCTCGTTGGGTAGATGGGTCTTCAGGCTCGAGCTTTTGACTTTCTGATAGTCTTCTTTGCTTCGTCTTAGCCTTCCATACTGTATAGTCCCCCAAGTGTTTGAGCTTTGAAGAATGAAATCTCGAGCACTTGATTATTCCTTCCTTGTGGTCCTTTTCCTGAAAAGGAAAAACATTCCGGACTCGAAGGTATATAGTTTTTTAGATGATGACTGCTTAACCCTTTTAAAACGTCCATCAGAAAGTGTAACCCTAGACCGGGAATTGTGTTATTTCCTCGCGTCTTTGCAGGTCTAATATCATCATCTGGTGATGGGTTAGCTTTGTGCCTATCATCTAAAAAAGTTAGTAAAATTTTTAAATGTTCAAAATAAAATCGAACATGTGATACCTGATGGGGGGTATTCTTTTCCTTTAGAAGTAATACTTCTTTTGGTGGATGGTGTTCCAGCTTGTTGGTAGAACTCTGCCGTCCATAGCTTCCAACGCATAGG
>ML427285.1:2543-23573 GCA_005239525.1 Nicotiana knightiana | reverse complement strand
GTTATATCATCTTCTTCCATATTTTCACGAGCCCGTTTCCCATGTGTAATTGTGAACGTTGTGGTTGTTTTGCAAATTACTCCGTTTACTTCTTCACCTCCGTGTATCACGTTGACGGTTCATTTTGGAGAAGGAGGCTTTAGGGGCTCCTGCTTGTTCCTCATATATGCATGTTTACCTTTATCACTAAACAATTCTGTTAAATAGCCCTGTTTCAATAAATTTTCTACTTCACCTTGTAAAAATCTGCAATCCGCAGTCTTGTGCCCATGATCGTTATGGAATTCACACCAGTGATCTGGGTTCCTTCTATTTGGATTTGATCGCATCTCTTTGGGCCACTTAACCTTGTCTCCCATGTTCCTCAATATTGAGACAAGTTCAGTAGTACTTACATTAAAGGTATGATCCCCAATTTGAGTATTACCTCTAGGTCGTTCATCTCGATCTTTTCTGGATCTAGACGAGGATGAGACTACGTCTCTTCCTTGTGGTCTATAGTCCGACCTAGTGTTTTCGAACCTGGGGCGGATATCGCGTCCCGAGGGTCCTAAGTAAGGATCGTACCTATTTTTACCTGATCTTCTATCTGATTCAGGACGTCTGGATCTGGAATGATCTTCATCTCTCGAACAAGCAATGATATCTTCTTCTATTCTGAGTTTAGTACTGTACCTGTTATATACATCGTTCCATGTTGTAGCGGGGAATTCTCTTAGACTTTCCTTAAGTCATCTCGTGGCTTATGATCTTTTATCGTTTAGGTTGCTTGCAAAGGCCATGGCTGCCCAATTATCATGCACCCTGGGTAACTGCATTCTTTCTCGTTGAAACCTGTCTACAAACTCACGGAGTAGTTCCGTGTCTCCTTGTTTTATTTTGAATATGTCTTCCATTCTCTTCTCAACTTTTTGTGCACCAGAGTGTGCTTTTATAAACGAATCTGCAAGCTCAGCAAAAGAGTCAATAGAATTTTCAGGGAGAAGAGAATACCAGGTTAGGGCCCCTTTGGTAAGTGTTTCCCCAAATTTTTTGACAAGGACTGATTCAATCTCTTGTTTTGTTAAGTCGTTGCCTTTTACCCCAGTAGTGAAAGCAACCACATGGTCACGTGGGTCAGTTGTTCCATCATATTTGGGGAACGTCATGCATTTTAAACTTCTTGGTATAGGCAAGGGTGCCGCACTTGGCTTCCAAGGTTGTTGAGAATATCTATCAACATCGATGCCTTTGATGATAGGTGGTACTCCAGGAATTTGTTCGATGCGATTGTTCTGCTCCTTCATCTGTTTCTGCATGGTTAGCAGTAAATTTTGTAATTCTGAGTTATTAGATATACCTGGTCTCGTTTCGAGAGATTCATTAGGAGTATCTCCTCTTCCTGAGTTTGCCAACCCAGATTGAGGATTTTCATGGTGATGGTATTATTGGGAGGTGGCGTCAGCGGTGTAGGTAACGCTGCCGGTAATCCTCTCGCAAATTCTTGCAAAGCTTGGCTCACATACTCTGCAATCATTTGCTTTACACGATCTTGTTCCACAGTTTGATCATTATCACCATTGTTGTTATTGGATCTTTCTGGGGATTGTTCCCTTGAACCACGTGGGGTTCCTGAAGGCGATGGAACTGGGGTTCCACTCCTTTGTTGGTTGCTGTCGTTGGAGTTTGAAATAGTTCAGAGGATATCACTTGAAAAGAAAACAAAGATTATCAGATTCCCGGCAACGGAACCAATTTGTTTAACCAAAGAATTAGACCCTTTGACTAAAGCTTATTTTTAAGATGAACATTGGTTACTGATAATCAAGGAAATGGAGAAAAATGAATAACAGAAAATATTGCAGAAATATAGAAAAGCGAAGTCAATTATATTCGAGAATCATATGCCTTTACAAGCTGTATTCCCCTCCCTTATATAGGAGATTCATATAACGTACAACTCTTGCTATGGTTGCTCATTAATGACTAATTATGACATTAATGAGGCGTTACAAAGGATAACGGTAATTGGGGTACGGTTACATAATGTTCGAATAATTAATTGTGGGTCTTTGAATCTGCCCATAGCTTTGTCTAGATTCATTCTGACTATGCCTCTCTCCTGTTTTGATCAAGTTGAGTTTCCCTTGGCTGATAAGCTCGAGGGTTTACTGAATCGTGTCTCTTTGTACCATACCTCTTCAAAGAATCACATCCGGCTGTCGTATTTTCCTGTGTCCACGTGACTGACTGAGTTGTCAAAAGCTAGCTTACGTGTGAAATTCTTTTTTACCAATACAATGGTTGCCGGTGAAAGTAGTAAGTCGATGGAGAATACAAATCGTGATTCTAGAATGCATGATATGGTTGCAGATGCTTTTGGGATGCAATTTGGGGGTGAGCCCAATGAAAATGTTGAACAAACCCCTAATGATGATGCAATAGCGCGAAAGTGGCTGCAAATTTTAATCTCAAAGCTCGCAAGCAGTTGTCGCATAGTTCCTCCTTATCTAGATAGTTCAACCAGAAGCCTAACTGGTTGCTTCAACATTTATGGGAGGATTTGCAAAGGCAATGGCTTACCGCAACGTTCTTACAGAAGAGCGAAAAAGGAAAGAAAGCTCGCGCATCCGAGAAGGGAGGCTCTTTGCACACTGGAGATGCGATCAGCCAAGGGACAATAAAAAGAAGATTGGTACATTGATTAATTTATTTTAATTTTCAAAGTAGATCTATTATGTTTATTAACTAAAATTTATAAGTTTTCAGGAAAAGAAGTTGGGGCATCCAATGAAGCAAGATGAGCTATTCAAGGAGACTCATATTGTAAAGAAGAAGAAAGAGACGGATCAAGAAAGGTGGGTCGAGGGCCGAGCCTCGACTGTACATGTAAGTTTTCACTTTTCATTAAGTATTTTGATTTACTCTTATATAAATTTTGAAATATTAATTCAATGTAATTTTTATTATAGGGTCGCTTCACAGCTGATGTGGAGGAATTCATACGCAATCAGCCACCTAATGAGTCGGGCGAGGCAATCCAACTTTCGGACGAGGATGCTGAAAGAATATGGATGGAGGCTGCTGGCGGTGCAAAATGGGGGAAGGTATACGGGCTTCCTACTAAGAAGTTCCATCGCTATCAGTGTGGAATGCAAGGAATAGGGACTCCTTGCAAGGCGAGCAACTAGATGGGGAGAGCCTCTCCGTTATGCGGGAGACTGTGACAAAGCTCACAACCGAGCTAGAAGCGGCCAAGGAAAGAGAAAAGCTTAGAGATTCTCAGTACGTTGGCATGCAAGCTCAGTACCATGGCATGCAAGCTCAGCTCAAAGCTCTCCTAGCTTCTGGAGGTTTTTCGATTCCCCGGTCTCGCGAGTCATCGCCAGAGGCTCAACTTGAACGTGAGTATTCCTTTCATCCTCCCCGTGCTAGTTCTTCACCTCCTCCCCGTGATTGTTCTTCCCGTCCTCCACAAAATGACCCTTCTCATTACCGTCTTGTTAATGAAGATTCATCAGACGGTAATGATAATGATGTTGAACAAAACAGTACTTAGTTACTTTTATATACTTTGAACTAGACAATAGAACTTTGGTCGGCTTTCAAATGGGCTTGTACTAAGCGTTAACTTAGTTTGGTTAGTTTAATGTTTTACTACTATTGAACTTTATACTTTATTGGTTTTAATGTTGTTGTTAATGCTATTGTTGTGTTGTTGTTGTTGTTATTGTTGTTATTGTTGTTGTTGTTGTTGTTGTTATTGTGTTGTTGTTATTGGTATTGTTGTTGTTGTTGCTTGTAATAGGATTTGGTATGCTGGCAGGTGGTGTAGCTGCCAAAACAGGCAGTTTCTGCCAAAATAATACCCAGAAAAGCGACCAACTTTGGTCGCTTTTCTATTTAAAAAAAATTTGGGCAATAGCGACCAAAGTTGGTCTTGGTCGCTAATTAACCCAGATTTTTGGTCGCTATTCTATTAAAAAAAAATTCTGGAAATTAGCGACCACTGTTGGTCACTTATGTATAAAATAAATTAAATTGTTGAAATTAGCGACCAATTTTGGTCGCTTTTATTTTAAAAAAATTTAAAAAAATTAAAAAAAAGCGACCAACTTTGATCGCTATTTTCCATATTTTAAAATATTATATTTGGTTTACAGACCAGAGTTGGTCGCTATATTTTGTATAATAATAAATAAATAAATAAATAACGTAATTTAAATATAGCGACCAACTTTGGTCCCTAAGGTAAAGGGACCAACAAAATAGCGACCAAGCCAGGTTGGACGCATTTTGGTCGCTTTTTCATTGTTTAGTGACCAACTTTGATCGCTTTTGGGGGTCGTTTTTTCCCTGATTTTTAGTAGTGTTGTATAATAGAAGCAAATGTAACATTGATATGGCATACGAGATGCCCAGATTTCCATAGGCTCAACCAAATTGATTCATGGTTGTCGGCCTCCATTATCAAATAAGTTATCTTCACTTGGTTAGTGCTTCGTGCTGATAACGTGTTAAGAAATTTAGCTCAAAGTGACAATGTAGAACAAGAAAATAGACAAGAATGTGGGGAGCAAGAGAGTAAAGATTCTTATTTCTTACATGTATTCAAGTGCATACAATGTGATGTTCAAACCTTCTATTTATAGGATGACAATAAGGTAATACAAAAGGATGTCATAAACATGATATTAATTATTGAGATCATGGAGGAAGATCATGGAGGAGGTTATGGAGTTGTGAGAGTTACAACCATAATGGTGAAGAATAGTGGGAGGTTAATGGAGAAGAGTAGTGGGAGTAACTGTTTAGGAGTTATAGACATCTACTAAAAAATATAATATTTCATAACATTATCTTTATAGAATATATATTAAGAATTCATTAAGAATGCATACAAAACTGAAAGATCACATAACTGAAAATAAATAAGATAGAATATGTGAACGATTAAAATTAGCTCTAACGTATACGTGTATTGCAGCTAATTGAAGACACTTAACACCATTATCATAGACCATAGTCATTAATTATTACTATTTACTATTGAATATCTTTTTCTTTTTGTTATTTTATTGGAATGTATGTTTACATTTTTATATAGAGTTGTGTTTGATTGAAGGATAAAACTCACTCCCTTTTTTATGGATATTTTAGTAATCTAACTTTAATTTTAGGGGCTTCCCACTTATAATATTTGACCATTCTTAAACGCCAATTAATAAATCTGACAATCATGTTGTTGAACCAATTACAACTGCTTCAGCTACAGAAGATAAGACATTATCAAGTTTCATCAAATTGCATGACTAACTATTTGACAGCAGCTGATCTTCGCTCTCAGAACTGCGACGGGATGTCTGTTTCTTGATCACACGTCTCTGTATTAGCAAAATTCATACAAATTATGAAAAAATGTACCATAAAATATTGTTTTAGGTTCTTGTTTTCCAGAACGATATAGCTTGAATTTAGTGTGTCGGACTTATTTTATATACACTAATGTAAAAGAATTCAGTGTAACTCAACCTATAATAACAGGTTAGCTGTCTTGTTTCCTCGTTATCAATTACACATTATGATGAAGCCTGAAGGAGAGGGATGACATTACATCGCTGAGCAGTAAATCGCGCGGCTCCAGCATGTGGATCACTTGTCCCATTTTAGGCCTGCTGCTAACATCTGGATCAACACATCTAAGAGCAATGAGAAGAATTCTTTTCAGTTCTTTCATACAAGGTATTTCTGGTAGTTTTGGATCAACTATTTGATCATATTGTTGGCTTTCCACCTTTGACTTTATCCAGTCAATTAAATATTCCTGCAAATTGATTATAACCCCATTTTAGACCACCCTTTTTCCTTGTTTTCTCTGGGAAGATCAGAATAAATGAGTATGCCAAAAAATAAAGAAAATAGAGACCTCTATTTCTGTGATAGTATACTCAATGGAAGTCTTTCCAGATACAATCTCCATGATAAGTATGCCAAAGCTGTAAACATCACACTTATCATCTAAAATTCCAGTGGATAAGTATTCTGGTGCAAGATAGCTGAAACAAGCCATAGAAAAGAAAGTTACAAATCAACCAAAAAATAATGGGGTTTGTAGTTTGTTTATAAGTTTAAGAAACTGCGAGATATATACTCACCCTGACATTCCAGTAGGCGGCATTATTGGGTAATTCCATTCATCAGAACCTAAGAGCTTAGTGATACCAAAATCAGATATCTTTGGATTCCATTGCTTATCAAGCAATATGCTACTTGACTTTAGGTGTTGATGGATTATGGCTGGTTCAGTATCCTCATGAAGGTAAGCCAAGCTGCACAAAATCAAATATTTCAAAGTTTTAATTTGGTATCATTTTCAAATGTGGACACAGAGGAAAGGAATTCAATTAAACACACACCCTTTTGCAATTCCTAGGACAATGTTCATCCGTATATTCCATGTTAAGGGGCTAACTTCACTGATACAATCATGCAGCCACTGCCCTAGATTGCCATTGTCTACGTACTCGTCCACGATTATCCTAATCCAATAATAACCAACAGTCAACTCATGCATTAAGAGAATGGTGGTTTAATTTAACAGGATAGAGGATTTGTAGTACCTGTAATATCCTTCAAAACAATAACCAAGCAATTTCACCAAGTTTCTATGTTTGAGACCCAATAAAGCTTCTGCCTCCCTCGTAAAGTCCTTTGCTTTAGCCCTGCCATCCAGTGTTTGAAGCAAATAATAAGATAAAATGAAACATTGATTTAATTTTCTTCAACAAACCTTTCTTACTAAGCTACAATACTAAGCTTAATCACAAATTCTCTTACAAACAATGATGCGAAGTTAACAATGGCTATATACTTAATCAGATCTAAAGTTGAAAATAAGTGACCAACTAGCTTCCAGTTATATTCACAAGTTTAGGTTATATGTGTGGGGTCCATCCCCATAAATGAAAGAAAGGAAAAGAAGGAAAGGATCCATCCCCATAAATGAAAGAAGAAAATGAAGGAGAAAATGTCAGGTTCACTTGATTTGCAGATCTGCCAATTGTCAAAAATAGGAGGCACTCAATACAATAAAAGGATCTTCAGCTCTCATTTCTACGAAAAATAGGGAGTGACTATATCGGAGTTAGTTGGGAATATCAAAAGAGTGTTATTTATTTTGAGTGTTGCAGTGAAAATGTAAAATTCTTGCTATAGTGATATAAGTTGACAGTTGCTCCTCTCGGGCCGTGATTTTTTTCCTTATTCAAAAGGGTTTTCCACGTAAAAATATTTGTGTTCTTGTTGTTCTTTTTATTGTTGTTGATTACCTATGTTATTATTTCGCTCGTAAATATTTATTCCAAACAATATGCATCGATAGTAAGGTAATTACAGGTAAATCTCTATAATAAGTATCAGATCCGTAGTAACTTGTGCACGAACTAACCTGCAACTGAGCAACCGCTTTATTGTAACTCTAGTATTGCCAAACAAGATACCATGATAAGCAATGGCATAATCTCCACAAACAACTACATTTTCATCAGCAAAGTCATCTGTTGCTGCTTCAATCTCAGACAATGTAAACTGGTAACTAGGCCTAACATCAAAAGCAACAGGAGGAGGAGGAGGATATCTAGCCGCTGACTCTAAATCCATCGCACTACTCAGTGGTCCACTGTCTTGACTAGAGAATATCACTTGTTTTTCTGGGGTTCCAATGCCCACTTCAATCTCCCATCCCTTATGCGGCAACGGCCTTCTAATCATTGAGTAACTATTGTGAGAGTTTGTGTGTAAATCTTTTGAAATCGTTGGCTTCAATGCATTACGTGTTTTACGACGTCGCCTAGTTGAGATAACATAAAGAGTGATGCCGAGAGCAAAGCTGAGGACGAAAAGAATTATGCAAATGAGAATGGCAACCCATAATTCGACCCCAAAGAATGAAGTTGGCTTTGAGAGTTTTTGAGTGATGGATGAAACGTTCAAAAACATTGTTAAGGAGATTACAGGATGAGAATACAGCTGAAGGATTAAACTGAGAAACGAGATTAGACAAAAATTTGAGTAGATTAAGAGTGAAAAAGAGTTTGCTTTCAATTAAAACTCTACCTTTTTGTAATTCAAATGTTTGATAATTAAGGATTTAAGGTAACAAAACGGAGAGATCCTTACGTGGCGGGAAATCTTTAAACCATCTCTTCAATTTTTTTTGCCATTTGTAGTCGTGTGCTTGAGAGGTATTCCCAACAAAATAATCATTTTTCCAAGTAAAGCTTGAAGCTGGCATTTCTTTTGCTTATTTAAGTGGCACTATGGGTGTTTAACGGGTGGGCCGGGCCGCTCCGGGTTGGGAAAAAAGGTGATCGGCCGGTTTTCAATTCGGGCCGATTATGGGTTATTCCTAACCGGGCTTAACGGATCCGGGTCCATCCGGGTAAAAAATAAACCGTAAGAGTTAGGGGTCCAAGAGGCCAGGTCGGGCTGGGTTAGTGTTATTTTATTTCTTTTTGTATTTTGTATAACTATCGTAATTTATATTAATATAAAGTAAAAATATAAAATAAAAAAACAATCTTATAAAAAGAGTGTTTCAATAAAAGAATTCAAAGGCTTTAAAATCTTTATATTTGAAATTTTGAATATTTCATTGAGAATTTAAGATAATAGAATTCAATGAAGATGAAAAAAAATTACACTTATAATTTGCAAGTTCAAACTTGCAAATTAAAGTTTACATTTAATACTTCAAATCAAAGTTCAAACTTGCACTTACCATTGCATAATAATACTTCAAATTAATCTAACAAACTAAAACATTAAGCATAATACGTCTAATAATTTTAAAGTAACACAAATTGTCTCAAATCAACTTAAAATCTTAAATACGAATTTCTGGAGAACGCTCAAGACAACTCTTCATATGCCTCCTTAAACAACATGTGTCCTCTCACTTTCGACGAAGATTTAAGACTCGACCACAGTTCTTTACTTTGTGAACTTCTTCATTTTCTTCTACCACCTCAAAGTTGTCCCAAACATATGAGCGCACTCTAGAATCACGGGGCATGATTTAACTTCTTGAGTTTGAAAAATGAGAGATGAGTGAAGAAATGAAGAAGATGAGGGGGGAAGGGGAGGAGAGGGCATATTTATAGTTTTTCAAAGGGCTAAATAAGTAATTATTAAAAGTGTCAAAATTTCCCAAAAAAAGGTTATTCTTGCAAAATATCCGATGGGCAACTGTCAAATTTGAAGGCCAACAGTCATAACACCTTTTTAAAAAAAAAATTAGATTTCTAGCCATTAAACCGGACTGGGCCGGGTCGGTTAATCGGTAAGTAATTTTCGTTGACCGGGCTTGACCGATCCAGTTAACCGAATCTTTTTAAGTGAACAGACCAACCCCCCTAACCCAATTCACCTGGCCCCTTAACTACCGGACCGAGCCGGGTTTCAACCAGTCTAAGTCGGTCCGGAAACAGGTCAACCCTGCCCGTTTGACAGTCTTAAGTGGCACCCAACGAAGTTTCTCTTTTATTTGAGAGCAGTAACACGACTACTGGGCTCAGTTGGTAATATTTTTAGGAAACTAACACCACCGAATGTAAATAGTTTTTTGTGCGGGCTAAAAGTGAAAAAATCCCATATTTTTTTAGGTTGCAACAGGCCCTGTGTTGGAAAAGGCAAAGGAACAGTGAGAATCGAACCTTACGTTTATATGTGAAAATCAAACTAAGCATTAGCAGAATATAAAGTAAAAGGTAGCAATGTCATCATAAATCAAATTAAAAGATGAGCATGAGTGTAAGGCTATAAGGTCAACTTTCTCTTCTACATGAGCTGAATTTTACTCTAGCCCATATAATAATTGATTTGAGCAGGCAGCAGCTAGTCAGCTACAAATTTGCTTCTGTTCTAGGCAAGGGACAAGTTAATATACCAACCAGCAAGTGCATACACAAAATCTGCATGTAAACAAGTACATTCCAAAATCTTAATATAATTGTTTCTCCTCTGTGGACCAAAAAAATTGATGTACATGTACTGACACAATAATTCAGAATTTGCAGAAGAATATCCACAGTGGGGACTATGAAAAAGGAAATGCCGGGGGCATGCAGATCTGCTTAATGTCTCCGTTGAATGGTGTCTTCAACGGGTGCAACTTAATCTCATAAAGCTTCGGCCACCATTTGCCTGTGACTGAATAAAGTAATAATTCGGCTTAATGATTTTTCCTTGTTATGGTACACTATAGAACAACAGAATTTATATGAAACTGATGGAACATTTTTGGCACAATAACGGCGAAAAGTTGATCTGTCCAAACTTCACCATTATAATCGTGTTTGATTCATAATACATGTAAATACTTATAAAAAATATGACTTCATATTAATCTCATTGAATTTTTCTGTCATTTACAGAAAAAATGTCGGAAGAAAATAGTGGCAGTAGGCAGGTCAGTCGACACTTTTTTTTGAATACGCGAGTGTTGCCATTCTTTCACATGTAAATACTTTTCTCCATAGTTATGCTTTACTGATGTGACAAGAATCTCATTTCCAATCTTTCCTCTAACCCGACCCTAACAAATGGAGAAACTAGGATTGCTGGGAATGGCACACGTCACAAACATTAAACATCTATTGCTTGCTCTTAGCGTGTGGAAACTTGATTCAACTACTATGGCTAATCAGATATTTAACCAATTAAGTCACAGGAGGCATGCTCCGTAAATATGCATTTTTAACTGACTTTCAGGTATCCATCAAGTGAAAAATTTTCTCAAATATTTTGTGAATAATCATAACCAAACCCTAAGCACTAAAGGAAAAGCAACAAGATGATGGAGCTCACCAAAAAGACGGTCGCCATCCCTATCCCATGCTATGCCATTTAAGACATCAATTTGCTGCAGCAAAGGTAAGTATTGAAGAAGATGTTCTAAAGGTCCAAGTAAACATTATACACAGAACCAAAAGCAGTTGATAAAATACACTGACCTTCAAATTGTGTAGCAATCCTTCTCTGCATAAGAAACAGAAGACGCATCATTTCACTCTCCCTCTAATTTTCTAGGAGTAATGATTTCCTAATACTGAAGTAATGCTACTAGGAAAGAGCCGTTAGAAGAACCTCAAATTGTGGAGGAGAATCCATCCAAGCACTGAGCCATCTTTATGTGATATTCTAGCTATGCAGTCAGTCTGCAGAGATAGGCGGACATAAGTCAGAGTTAACCCTATGCCACACTTGAGTTGTAACAAAATTATTCAAACGTTTGGGCTTCAGAATCAAACAGAAGCATTGTATACTTTACTAGACCTGGTATTGTTGTCAAAGGCGAAAAGCCAAAAAATCCAAAGTTTGCTAGGACTTAAGCAAAAAGCACAGTTACTGCACGCACTTTAGGTAAGAAAAGCATAAATGCAGAAATAACTATATATAAAAATATTAATTACAGGTATAAAGAAGTTGGAAGCAATTAAGTGAACTTATGAAATACAAAGCCATGTCAATCAAGCTCAAAAACCAATTTTTTTAACTCAATCAATTCAAATACCATTTAAAATACCTGATACAGTTGCGACCATGCAGCTTTGAGTCTCCAATTCAATTTTACTGACTAGTTTTTCATAAACTAAACTTCTATTTTTCTATTCCTAATCACTAAATATTTGCTATTGACAAGAAAGATATCATTTTTCCAACTAATGCTTAATGTCTTGTGCCATCTTCAAGAGAGAACCTATGGACACTGAGGCAAATGCTTAGGTGCCTTGGTGTCTAAACTGTAAGTGTCACCTAAGTGAGTTCAGTGCTACACTTTTCAAGACAGTTCAAGCCATGATCGATGAGGCTCACACATTGCGCTTTGGTGCACAGACTGAATCTCTGTTTAAGTGAAGAGCTTTACCTATAGGACACCTAACTTCAAAGGTTTAAGAATGTCTCAAGTGATTCTTTAAAAACACAAGAACTGGTATACTCGGAAAATATTCTCCATCACTTTGGTTGCTCATGTAATGATAAAAGTTCTCCATCGGACTTGGAAATCGAGGAAGCCACTACACCGCAAATCAAAGAGAAACCATTGATCTGTACTTCAAGCTAAGTGATAACATACAACATCCAGAACTTCACATATTGGGTTCAGATAAAGCAGTTAATGTTATTTTTAGGGAAAGTACATAAGTTGCTCCCTATACTTGTCCCGAAAAGTTAATTTCACGCTCAACCTTTACGGGTGTCCTATTACCACCCTATCCTTGTCCAAGATGAATTTATTTACCCCCTAAAATACCACAACCAAATTCAACCCAAGTAGTGTTTACACGCGCTGACACGTGGTATTTTCGCAGGTTTTTTTCATTTTTTTCTTTCTTTTACGGGAATAATCCTCCCCCTTCCCCTCCCAAACCTTTCTTTCTCTCCTTCAAAATAATCCAAACGTTTGCATCACCTTTTCCAGCTTGCTGGAAAATTTTCAATCTCCACGGGCAACCAAATTACAACCAAAGAAGTGACTTTTTCAGAAAAAGTTTTTCTGATTGAACCTTTGCAAGAGAAGCTAGCTGACTATATTGACAAGAAAATGGTCTCTCTTTTTGGGTTTTTTCTTTTCCTTTTTCTTCTTTCCATCTTGATCAAAAGATAAAAATATAAAGTGAAGTTAATGTATAGAGCACAATCGCAAAGCAAGAGGAAGCTAGAAAGATCCAATAAAGTGCTGGGTTTTCGTTTCCACCTTGGTAATTGTTTGCTCCAGCCAAGTTGTGAAGAACAATTGGAGGGTGGAGGAGGTGATAAAATTGGTGGAGAAAGAGCTACCGATCTTTAAAGGTAAGAGAAAGAAGGGTTAGTGCTACCAATCCTTCCATCTTTAATTGTATGGTGCTGCTCTCTTGTGACAATGGAGGAAAGAGAAAGAAGAAAAGAAAAACGGGAAAATGAAAGAGAACAGGGAAAATAAAGTAAAAAGGGTTAGTATTACACTAATTAAATACAACTAATTTAGTGTAATTAAATGTAACAACCAATGGAAAAATAACATCTGTAAAATGTAAGTAGCCTTTTACATTTTTTCAGCCTCCCACGCGCTTTGAGTAAGGTGAAATTAGTTTCTCTGCCACCTCACCTTTGAAGGAGGTATTAATTTCACTCTGAATAAGGATAGGGTGGTACTAGGACGTCCGTAAAGGTTGAGTGTGAAACTGATTTTTCGGGATAAGTACGAGGTGCATCTTATGTATTATCCCTTATTTTTAAGTTTTAACAATGATGCCTGGTATCCTTGTTATTATAACTACAAGGTACCAGAAAAGGACTTGCCCGCAAGCACTCACTAGCAGAACAAGTAAAACACAGTGTAAGTTTCAAGAAGAATCTCAAGATGCTGACGTTTGTAGTTAGAGAAATAGCTTAGTAGCGACATAAGTAGCGCTTGGGATGATTTTAAGGGAAAATAATTGCGATGTGTAATAGAAAATCAATCTTTCTGAAGAGGGAGTTGGGGTGAGCAAGTCCATACCATCCAAACATTTGCCCAAACTTCATCATAAACATACTCTAGTTCATTTAGTCTATGCACCTCATCACCTTGATAGTTTACAATTTGTTTTTTAACTACTGCAAGAACGGGAAAAAAAAAAAGCATAAGAACAAACGAAACATTCTTATATGAAGAACAAAACAACTGAATCATAATTTGACCTTCAGATGACAAAACCTTTCATAGTTTGAGGGTCAATTTGATACAGGGTAGAAGATCCATCACTTCCAAAAAGGACTTTCCCATCAGTTGCCAATCCCCAACCATCGGGCATACCATGGCTGAACTTCTCAAACTGAAGAGGAATATCAACTGTAAGAATTACTGAGGAGGTGGAAGGGAAAAGAAGCAATATAGAGGAGTACATGTCACTATAAAAGCTTGCAACCACAAAAATATTAGCATTTCTCGCTCCACAATCCCAAATGGGAAAGGATTAATACACAGCATATTTCTGCATCGCAAATGGCAGTTTATGTTGTATTTTAGACTCCGGACGAAAAGCCGAGATTCACGTTCTGGAAATGGCAATCTTTCTGTTCAAGTAGATGAATACAGAAGGCAACTGAAATCAAAATAAAACCAGCTCAAAGCTTCATCGAGCAGAGAAATTGAAGTTAGGTTAATGGCATTCTTTTTCCAGTTTGAAATATACACTTGAAGAATAGTCAATATCTTGAAGATAAAGATGTAATTGTCTATTATCATGTCATTGTCAAGCATTTATCAGCAACATCAAAATAAATGTAGAACAATTGATTATAGATTAACTGTTTATGTTCATCAAAGAAACTGTATTGAGATGCTTAGCTAGTGACAACTCAGGAAAAGTCTCAACTGACAGGTAGACCTGTCGAACAATATATCCAGAGCAGCCAAAGATAGTAATTTTTCCGATTTCATACCATCAGCCAAAAAGTATAAGTTCCAGACACATACTATTATAGTTAATGCCATCATGATACCACTTCTAAGTTTTTTTCACCATTTCCGCCATGACCTCAGCGTCAGAAAGTTGGGATTTGCAAACAAGATCAAAACAAAATGATCAGCACAGGGAAAATCTCTCTTTTCCAGCCAGAGAGTTCGCAGTAAACATCATAAAAACCTTAACTAGATTACATCCATGATCCAACAGGACTTCATCTGAGCAAGTCTAGCCACTATTAACATCAATAGCAAAAAACTGCAAAAAAATACTGAACAAATATTAAAGCATAAACGACATACTTTGCTCAGATTATGCCGATCATATATGTAGCCAGTACTCTGCCGCCAAGTTACTTGAATCAACCTATAAAATAAGTTAAGATTATTATTAGATTTGAGGTCCACCCTTTTCATCATAAAAGGAAAAACAACAATCACTGTACATGGAAATACAGAAATTGAGAATATACCATGCAGTCAAAACTCTTCTTTAATATAAGTCAGAGAACTATTCGGAAGCACAGTGGGTACTTCCGCAATCAAGGGAGTTTTCAGAAGGCCTTCAGATTTTAGGAGATATCAACTTATATAGCAGAATAAGACATAATCATGCAGAAGTACCAAGAGGAGGATAGATAAACTCTTCCTTACAGAGAGGGAGAGAAAGAAAGGGAGAGAGAGAGAGAGAAAGGGGGAGAGAGGAACCACAATAGCCTGGTTTCACTAGTCAGATTACGGGTTCCATGAATCATGAGCGGATATTAAAAGATTTCCGATTAGAGGACTACTACGACTACAACATCCTTTACGCAAGCCTGTTTAGTTCCATCTCCTTGAGTTTCAACTGGAACACTAGGAGTTGGAGTCGGGTTCAGGCATCAAGTCATAAAAGAACATAGTAGTCAAAAACCTAAAAGGGACTATATCCATGTGGGCAACAAAACATGTTTTCCTTTATTAGTCAAAAACAACATATTGATTAGCATCGTATTCTCCCAGAAAGTAAGTACCCCAGAAGCATCATTATCACACTATATAGCTTATAACTAATGGGAAACAGTATTTTCTTTTGGAAAAGAACTAGTTACTAATCACATGAATTTCTTCACTAGTTGAATCAAGAAGAGCAAAAACATTCTTTTTTTTAAGATAAAAAAGAAAACCTATCATCAGCTGAATGAAAAAGCAAAACCATTCAGTTTAGATCGCAAACCTATCACCAAGAAGAGTTAAGCCCTCCCCAAAGTCAGAGTACTGCATTTTCTGGATAGCCTTAACCTGTGAATGCCAGAAGGAAAAGGGTTCAATGATATATCAACTCGGCATCTCCAACTGAGCTTGAACATAAAGAATTATCTATTGCACTTGTCATTGGTCAATGTTAACATCATGGGAACACATTTTCTTTTTTTAATAATGTATATCATGGGAACAGCTGCTGCATAAAAAGAAACATCAGCACTTTACAAAGTTATCGTATGGCAGGACATTTCCTTAATAGGGAATAAGCTTCCACATTCATTTCATCTTCTTTGCGCAATCATGTTTCTCATCCTTTGTTTCCTGTTTTCTAACTTTCATAATTTTCACATCATTTTGTTTTTAAAATTCTCATTTTGAACGTAATAACTGAAATGATAATAGAACTTATCTAAACTATTTTATTTCACACCATCTTTCATTCAGAGCATCTAAGCCAATTACCTCGCCGGTCTGCAGAGTGACCTTCCGAACAGATGACTGTAGTCAAATATCATAAACACTATCAGTTACGAAAATATTCTGGTTAAACCAAATCTTCCTAAGAAATAATCAGTTGAAGTCAACTTTAGAACAACAGGGAAACTCACAGCCCCATTCATTCCAGTAGACTCAAATAGGGTATCATTTTCTGCATACAGCAGTCCCTGTGAAAAAAGTGTTCACTGTTCAGTATTATTAGATGGAAATTACTTATCAAAAGAAAAAACCATATGATCAATAGTTTAATACTATAGCTGGCCCCTACTTTGGGACTTCTAAATAGAATTGAATAGGATAAATGTAGCCAACCCATAATATTTCAGGTTTATTACCAAGCAAAGCATCTTAAAACTAAAAAGCAAGAAAAGAGAGGGGAGAACATCGATATCAAATAGCAACATCCATAGATTTCAATCATTTTACAACAACGGTTGAGATCTTACCATTTGTAAGCTGATAGTGCGAAGAAAAATGTATTTTGTCTTTGCTCAGTTAGGTTTTGGCCCGGTAAATGTTAAGCATGTTTAAAGTAGTTAAATAAAACAGTTTCACCTAAGATTACACATAACTCCATCATCATGATTGATCGAGGTGAATGGGGAAATGTCTCCACATCTATTGACAGGAATGAGATTAAAGAGAATATTGGGCCGTTAGTCATTTCATTTACAAATGTTCAGGAAAGAGAACCATCAAAGGTGAATGACGCAAGCTAAGCCATGGAGAAAGACTCCAGTACAGTCCTCAGATAACGCCTTAATGTTGATTCTTATTGTCGGTTTGCTGAAACTTTCTATCAATTGGTGATGTTTATTGTACATGCAGTAAAGGAACTATAATTGTTTCGATTAGATGTATGATCTGATAAGAAGAAACCAGATACTAGTACTAACTCTAATTTCATACCTAAGAGATATGAGAATTGAGAACTCAGCCTGCCCTGCAACATGTGTTTGATAAGGAATTAGGTCTCTCTTTTTTAGGTACATTACATGCCAGCAGCAAAGCTAACTAAACAATTCGAAAATATTTGAAAGAAAATTTGAAACACATAGGATAGAGTCCATTTTATCCTACTAGCTCAATCACACTACCAAATGCCCAACATAGATGCTAAGAAAATACTCTAATTAGACATCATTTTTTCATATGCGAACTGAATTTCTAATCCCTATTTCTGATGACACAAATTAAATGAAAGAGGCGCTAGAACTCAACATATATCTAGATGATCAACTAAAATTAATAGAAGTGAAAGAAAAAATGAACCTGAGTGAAAGCGCCAGGATCGTGAGGGAACTCATTGACCACTTCGACTGTGTAAAGCTGATTAGACGGGACATCGGATTGAAACACGCCTTTATTTGTCGATGAAGTATTTAAAAAAACTACTAAACAAACAACTAGGATTAAAAAGACAAGGACGGAGATCTTTCTGTAATGGAGAAGAAAAGGAGAGGAAGAAGCCATTGAAGGTTGTTGAGGTAGGGAGTTAATTCTTCTAGTATTAGATTTCTTTCTCATTCTGGCGCCTGGCATGTGGTAGATACCTCAGCAACGACGATCATGGATTCCTCCGGGGTAAGGGCACGCCGGAGTGGCGACGAGAATTGGCGAGAAGGTGGCAGATTTACGTGGGTAGTCTAGATGAAAGGCGTGGTAGTCGAATGCCAATGGCCAATTTTGACTTTCAATTCTTAATAGCATCAAATTTTCGATTGTAGCACATAAGTCCCTGATGGCTCCTTCGGTTACAATCACTAGAGATGACAATTTCGAAAAAAAAAAGGATAATTTTTTTTTTTTATTAAATTCTAATTTAACCAATTCAAAAATTATTTATATCATATTTATGACATTATTTTATACCATATTAAATGTTGGATCAAAATTTAAAAATTATTAATCTCGAGATAAATAATAAAATAATAAAGACGTTCTTCTCTAATACTCGTTCTCTCAAAGTCTTTTAAGAAAACTAAGGTCAAACAAAAACAAATTATTCCAGTTTATTTAGTGTATAAAATTAAACACGTATTTCATATTATGCCTCCTATATTTTGTTTTTAGTCTAATATATGGAACATCTACTAATAAAAGTATATCAACAAAATAGTTTATTTATTATTTAATTTTGGTATCATAATCGTTGAATTATAATTCAGTATAACTTGTTGGCAAATCAAACGAACTCTAATTTTAACCATGGGAAAGTTAAAAATACCCTTGTACTACTATGAAGTTGATCGAACAATAACCATAAAATATAATGAAAAGAGTAGTCTATCCTTTTTGGAACGACAGGGGCGGCTCAATACTATTGGGGGTCTAAAGCTTAACTTCAATTGGAGACCTTATTTTTTTCTCCAAAAAAGAAAAGAAAAGAAAAAGGAAATAAGCTTTCATATAAATTTTTTATTTGAAATCTACTTTTCTTGCCTTTTGAGATGCAAAGTTATAAATAACTGTTTTATAATCAATTTCTTCTAATAATTCTTTTTCAACTGACAATATAGCTAATACATTCAACTTCTCTTGAGACATCGTTGATCTTAAATAAGATTTTATCAATTTGATTTTGAAAAACTTCTCTCCGCTGAGGCAAATGTAACAGGAACTGTTAATATTATTCTGTAAGCAATATATACATTTGGAAAAAAATCAAGTCTTTTTATCTGATTGAGAATATCGACTAGAGTATTATTATTTACATGTATAATTTCTCGTAACACTTTCAACTTAGAAAATAAGTCTAAACCATCAATATTAGATTGATTATTATGTTTTAAAGAACATTCAAAGTTAAGGCAATATTTTTTAGATTTTCATCATCCGAGGCATAGTTGGGAAAGGCGCCTATGAGTTGGAAGCTATGAATGGCAGAGTTCTACCAACAAGCTGGAACGCCATCCACCTAAAAAAGTATTACTTCTAAAGGAAAAGAATAACCCCCCCTCCCCGTCAGGTATCACACGTTCAATTTTATTTTGAATATTTAAAAATTTTACTAACTTTTGATGATAGGCAAAAAGCTAACTCATCACCAGATGATGATATTAGACCTGCAAAGACGCGAGGAAATAACAGAATTCCCGGTATAGGGTTACACTTTCTGATGGACGATTTAAAAGGGTTAAGCAGTCATCATCTAAAAAACTATATACCTTCGAGTCCGGAATCTTTTTCCTTTTTAGGAAAAGGACCACAAGGAAGGAATAATTAAGTGCTCGAGATTTCATTCTTCAAAGCTCAAACACTTGGGGGACTATACAGTATGGAAGGCTAAGACGAAGCAAAGAAGACTATCAGAAAGTCAAAAGCTCGATTCTGAAGACCCATCTACCCAGCGAGACAAGTGATATGAGCAGAATTGAAAGAAATCAAAAGAGTCATCCAAATACAAAGCCTAATGTAAAAAGCCAAAACCTTCGAACATGTTAAGGTTGAAAGGCAAAATATTAGTCACGAGAAAGAAATGTACATCTTTATACTTATTCAAAGATGTTGTAACAAAAACAGTTAGGGGTAAAAGATCATCATTAGTGTACTCATTCAAAAAACTGTTATCAAATAAAACAATTGAGGATGAAAGATCTAAATCCTTATTTTTGTTCAGAAAACTGTTATCAAATAAAAACAGTTACGAATAAGAAAACATTTCCCTCGTACTTATTAGAAAACTGTTTCCAACGAAAACAGTTGCGGGTAGAAACCCCAATCTTTATAAAAATTATTACTAGTAAAAAACAGTTGTTCCCTTGTATTAATATCGAAAAACTGTTACCTACGAAAAGCAGTTATGAAATACAAGAGTATATCAAATTTGTTAAACAAAAACAGTTGCAACATGAGTTTTAGACAATAATCAAACACATGTAAAATGTCATGAAAGTTCAAACAAAAAACTTTCCTTGGAAATATTCTTAGACATGTGTAAAATTTCCTATCACTCTATTGTATTATCATGAAGTTGAGACGTCTTCTTCATGTCAATTATAAAGGTCCCTCTTCCATAGATTATGCCTATTACAAAAAGGCACACATTTAATATGACACCGTGCCTATTACAAAAAGGTACGAGTAGTCTAAAGCATTCTACATGCAAAACTCAGAGGTAAAACTAAAACCTCGAAAATTGAAACATGCAAAAGACTTAAAGAGTGAAACAAAAGTCATATTAGTATTAATATATTAAAACGGATAAGCAAAAAACTAAGTATTAACTTATACTTAACCGTATGGAATTTTCATATATACATTGAGGTGCCCCTAAGTTGTCATTTGGGGGCTTTAAAGAAATCCAAATTTACCCCTGATGGGACTGGGGGTAACCACCAATTGATACAAAGAAAAAAAAAAGGGATGAACCAACTAAACTTCTTCAAGAGAGGGTTTGACTTCACTGGCAGAAGGAGCGGGAGCAACTAGGGATGAAGAGGCACGAGCGACTGGAGTCTCACCATCAGGTGAAGAAAGGTTATGACTTGAGCCTTCTCCATGGCTTCCTTGGTTTTAGCTATTTCAGCACTAAGGTCGAAACCCTCTTGACTCATTTCTGTCAATGTGTCAAGGCGAGAATTCATGTACGCCCAGCTCACATCAACAACAGCCACCTCTTCAAGATCTTCATAATCCGTTGCCCATATTTGAAGCTCAGCTCTCCATCTGTCCTTCTCCACTTCCGCAGCTTCATGGGCGGCCCTTAGCGGTACAATCGACTCCTCTAGAGTTGGAGCTTTATCTAAAGCCTTACGAAGGTCCTCTTGAGTATGAGTGAGTGATTAGACGAGCTCTCCTGAGTATTCCTCATTCTGCCT
>ML427283.1:0-37130 GCA_005239525.1 Nicotiana knightiana | reverse complement strand
ACACTGTCTGAAAATGAACTCACTTGTCTAAGTGTGTTGGACAGTGATCCCTTCCTGTGGCACAAACGACTTGGTCATGCAAGTCTAACTCAGCTTAACAAACTCGTCTCTAAGGACTTAGTGGTAGGACTTCCTAACATTAAGTTTAAGGAAGACAAAGTTTGTGAGTCATGTGCCAGGGGGAAGCAGGTAAGGTCCTCTTTCAAAAGTAAGAAAATGGTTAGTACCACCAAGACGTTGGAACGGGTTCATATGGATCTATGCGGTCCTATGAGAACTTTAAGTAGAGGTGGTAAGAGATATGTGATGGTGCTAGTTGATGATTGTTCAAGGTTCACTTGGATATTATTCCTGTCATCTAAGGATGAAGCATTTGATATGTTCACCGCATTTACTATGAAAATTCAAAATCAATNAATTTTTCTGCTCCTAGAACCCCACAGCAAAATGGGGTTGTTGAAAGGAAAAATAGAACTCTTGAAGACATGGCAAGAACCATGCTTCTATCAAGCAAACTACCTCACAGCTTCTGGGCAGAAGCAATTAACACTGCATGCTACATTATTAATAGATGCATGACCAGACCTCTGGTAGAGAAAACTCCCTATGAATTACTTAAAGGGAGAAAGCCCAACATATCCCATCTTAGGGCTTTTGGATGCAAGTGTTATGTGCATAATAATGGCAAAGATTCTCTAGGAAAATTTGATCCCAGAAGTGATGAGGGAGTGTTCTTGGGATATTCAACACATAGCAAAGCTTATAAAATATACAATAAAAGAACTATGTGTGTAGAAGAATGTGTACATGTTGTCTTTGATGAAACTAACACTTTATCTGAGAGACAGGAACCAGAAGATGAGGAGCTTGGACTGGTGAGGAGCAATGACCACATTGAAGCACCTATGGCAGATGGACCAGGTTCAACAACACCAAGCAACTTAACAGGGGAAATTCTACATGGAAATACTGGCCCTGATCCTGTTCCACAACTACAAGACAACATGGAACAATCCAGAAGTGAACAACTGGTACTCAAACCACACAGATATCAGAGTTCTCACCCTCTTGAGAACATCATAACAGAATTGAGATCTGGAATCAAAACTAGATCCTCCTTGAAAAATTTATGTGCGTTTGATGCATTTCTATCCTTGATTGAACCAAAGAACATTGATGAAGACCTACAAGATGCTGACTGGGTAACAGCCATGCAAGAAGAGCTGAATCAATTTGAGAGGATTCAAGTATGGCACTTGGTACCCAGGCCACTAGACAGATCAGTAATTGGCACCTAGTAGGTATTCAGGAACATGCTTGATGAGGATGGAACTGTTACAAGAAATAAGGCTAGACTGGTTGTTCAAGGATACAGCCACGAAGAGGGAATTGACTATGATGAGACCTTTGCTCCTGTGGCAAGATTGGAGGCAATCAGACTTCTTATAGAATTTGTTGCACACATGGAATTCACTCTTCATCAGATGGATATAAAGAGTGCCTTTCTTAATGGATATTTGAAGGAAGATGTATTTGTAAAACAACCTCCTGGTTTTGAAAGTAAAGAGTCACCTAATCATGTATATTAAACTTGACAAGGCTCTCTATGGTCTCAAGCAAGCGCCTAGAGCTTGGTACGAGAGATTGTCAAAATTCCTGTTGGAACATGGGTACAAACGAGGCAAGATAGATAGTACTTTGTTCCTAAAGGAAAGGGGAAAGATCTTCTGATTGTACAAATATATGTTGATGATATCATATTTGGGGCAACTACTGAAAAGCTTAGCAAGAAATTTGCTACATTAATGGGGAGTGAATTTGAAATGAGTATGATGGGTGAACTAACCTTATTCTTAGGTTTGCAGATCAAACAAACTCCACATGCACACTGATACATCAACAGAAGTACGTGAAAGAAATCCTCAAAAAATTCAAAATGGAGGATTCAAAGGAGATAGATATCCCAATAGCCACAGCTACAAAATTGGATGTGGATGAACCTGGTTCATCCGTTGATCAGAAGACATACAGAGGGGTGATTGGGTATCTACTCTATCTTACTGCAAGTAGACCTGATATTGTGTTCAGTGTGGGACTATGTGCTAGGTTTCAAGCCAATCCAAAGGAGTCCCACCTCACTGCAGTAAAAAGAATTTTAAGATATCTGAAGGGCACCACTGATATGTGCCTTTGGTATCCTAAAGGTAGTAATTTTGACCTTGTAGGATATGTTGATGTTGATTATGCAGGTTTCCTGGTTGACAGAAAAAGTACTTCAGGTATGGCTCACTTTTTGGGCTCCTGCCTTTTCTCTTGGGCCACCAAGAAATAAAATTCAGTAGCCTTGTCTACTGCTGAGGCTGAATATGTGGCTGCAGCCTCTTGTTGTGCCCAGTTGCTATGGATCAAGCAACAACTCCTGGACTTTGGTATAGATGTGGGATGCATTCCTATCTATCGTGATAAAACTAGTGCAATCAGTATGACTAAGAACCCGGTTCATCACAAGAGAACTAAGCACATAGATGTTAGGCACCATTTCCTGAGGGATAACTATGAAAAGGGAATGATCTCAATCGAATTCTGTGCTACTAATCGTCAAATTGCTGATATATTTACCAAAGCATTGAGTAGGGAGCATTATGAGAGAAACAGGCTTGAATTAGGGATGATTAAGATCACCTAATTGAAAAACAAAATTGAAAAAAAAAGGAAGTTTTGTTTGGCTAGAAAATTTTAATTAGGTACGTAATCAGATTAATCATTGCTCAGTACTATGTCTTTATTGCCATACTCTTCTGCCATGTATTAATATGATTCCCTAGTCACTAATGATGTTTCTCTATCTTTGTGAATTGAGGCAAAATAATGATTTTTAACAGGATGAACCTGGTTCATCCATGCTGGTTTATGTGACTGACAAGGTACGTTCTCATCTCCATACATGTATTAATTCAAGTACAGTCATACATGAGCAGGACTCTATCCATTTATGGTTAAAATTCAATTCTCGTACTTACCCAAATAATGAACCAATTTCAAGAAGTCCCGTCTCAATTAATTATCCTAGTTTTAGGGGGAAAGTAACTGTCTAATCAATGTCCAATCGCTGACAGTTCTTAATCAATTAGGATCATACGTGGTTAACACACTTCTATTGAAATCTCCCCAGCCACAAGTTATAAATAGGCCATCATTACTCATTGTGCATAAAACACCAGACGAACCCTGTTCAACTCACTCAACTCAAAATCCCTACTGCCTTTTATTTTCTTCTCTCTCTAACCAAATCAAAATCATGCCGTCTCCTCCACCAACTTCTTATGACTCATCCCCAAACAGAGATTATGATGGGGGAATCTATGAATCTAATTCAAACTTTCCCTTAGTCTATAGTTTCGAGTCTCCTGAAAAATCATCAACCCCAGAACACTCTACAATCCCTGAACCCACACCAAACCCTACCCCAGCCCCCAAAACCCGTCGTGTTAAGGTTCTTGCACGTAAATTTGTGGCTTCTGGTTCAAGAGAAAAATTCTTGGAAGAATTGTTACGTGCTGAGGAAGGCTCTAAACCAGAATCATCTGATGATTCATTTAAATCAGCCAATGAAGACGAAGCACCTGGTTCATCCAGTGCTGAGAAAGGTAATACTGAAGTTACCTCTAATTTAAATTCTGCTGAGAATCGATTTGTGTTGGTGGGGTCTATGGTGGATGTGGAAGTGCCAAGAAGGCAAAGAAAATTTGAGAAAGAGAAAAATCTTGTGAACGAGGGTGAAGTAGATGTGAAGGGATCCGGGGAGGATGGTACCATGCTTGCAATTTGTGGCCCCATTCTTGAAAATCTTGAAGAAGATGTCATGGTTTTAGGGGGAACTACTGAAGTTGAGGAAGCTACTGCTGGGTTGGAGAAGTTAATGAAGGAAATAGATGAACATGTTTCTTCTGGGGAAGAAACTTTGGTTGAAAGACTAAAGAAGTTGGGGGACTCATACAACCCCAAGAAGAGAAGGACTACAAAGTCTAGAAATTCTAAAGCCTCAGTTCCTTCAAAGAAAAGGAAGACTGTTGATTTTGTTGGTGTACATGTTCCTAGGGTACGTGCGACGAGAAATACTGTACGACAAGAGGGGGAGAAATTGGAAAAAGCTCAGCAAGAGAGCAAAAGAAAGAAGTCAGAGAAGGGGAAAGCAAAGGTAGGGGAACCTGTTATTGTTGATGACGAAGAGTGGTTGGACCTGGTCCAACAAGAAGAGGAGGCTCCTCCAGTGGTTACCAAGACTCCCAAGCCCAAAAAGGCTAAGACTTCTTCAAAGAAGTCAGCTACTGTGTCCATCACCACTGGGAGTACTGCTTCAAGGACAAGGTCTAAGATAATGAAGGTGAAGAAAGTATAGATTATTGAGAGGGATGATGATCCAGAATGGAGTGGAGAGGAAGAGAAGGAGGTTGGAGAAGTTTCTACTGACAGAGTTGCCATGTTTGGAAATAGAAAAATCTTGAAAGGGAAATTGTTGAAGGATTTGGAGGAGACTGGAATGAGGTATTTACTAGATTTTCTAGCAGCGCAGGGTTGGAAGGACATGGTCCTTCGTATGGAAGACAGGCTGGTCAGAAATGAGGTTGTGGAGTTCATGGGGAATGCCACAGTCATTGGAGGTAGGGTCACCTCATTGGTCAAGGAAGTTGAAGTCTCCTTTGATGCTCAAGAACTGGGAGTCATTCTAGACATTCCAGCTGAGGGTTATGAAGACTACACGAGGCAGAGATGGCCGTGTTTAGATGGAATGGCCTTAGCTCTCAATATCACCAGATTCTTCTGCGACAATGAGAAGGAGATTGAACCTAGGGCTATGTACAAGAGTGAGACGAAGCCTGAGCACAAGTTGTTCTTTGAATTTGTGATCAAGTTCCTGTTGCCCAGACAAGAACGAAGACACACTGCTAACTACATGGATTCAACCCTCATGGAGTGTCTGTACAGAGGCAAGCATATTAATTGGCCAGCTTTTATCATCCAGCTCTTGGACAGAGTGGTGAATGGCACCAAAGCACATGCGATCCCTTATGGCTTTATTTTGACTGTCGTTCTTGCTCATTTTGGAATTCCTACAAAGAAGGCTGAGATGGCTACTGCTAAGGATTTCTTTGGGAAGGACACTCTGTTGTCTTGTGATTATACTGTCAATTCCCCGACAGATGAACCTGGTTCATCTCGGAAATCTCGGAAGCTACCAGTCAACAGCAAGGTCCGTACTCTGGTGCAAGAAAGCGAGTTAAAGGATATGGAGATCCTTCGATTGATGTCTCGCTTAATTGAGGTGGAAGCTGAGTGTGATGCTCTCAAAGCTGAGTTAGTAAAGAAGAAGGAGAAAAATGAAGGTGTTTTACACCAAATGATGTCCCTTCTACAAATCAAGAACCCAGCCTCATCTGCACCCTCCCAGCCTTAGGAATGTCCAGTGCTACCCCCTCCAAACCTATCAAGTGTCCAGTTCGGGACAGTGTCTAGATTTTGTTTCAGTTTTTATTCTGCTTTTCTCATGCTTTGGTTGTTTTGATTTAATCTGTTTTGGTGTTGATCGTCCCTGTTAATCAATGAAAGCTTGTTGTTTTGAAAAATGTCTCAATTTCTTATTTAGCTTACATTATTAGTTTCTTGTGATGATTAATCATGTTTGCACCTGCAGTTGCCTAAATTGGCCATGAGTGAGAATTAAAAACTGGTAAGTATCATTTTGCAACTTTTCGATGATGCCAAAAGGGGGAAGATGTATTGTGGTATTGGTTCAAAATTCTCAACAAGTGATATTTATAACCTAATGAACCTGGTTCTCAATGATTAATGCTTAAAAATACAAAGTGTTTGAAGTGTATATAGGATAAAAGCACAGAGTTTGTCATCATCAAAAAGGGGGAATTTGTTGGCCCATGTCACTGAATGGGTTTTGAAGATTGACAAATATTAACAAGATGAACCAGGTCCATCAAATCATACACACCTGAACGGAGCAGTTGACACAAGAATCATACAAGCATAGGAGATATCAGTGATTGATGAGTATCAAAGAACTAAGAGGATGTCTCCTAATACGAAAAGATTGCAAACTGATGTAGATGAAAGAAGTTGAATTCAGCAAGGACAGAAACGAAGGAAGGAAGTTGAGTTTGATAAGAACTTGTTCTCCTAGGTAGAATCGGACCAGAACTCAACTGACTCTATAAATACTCAAAGTATTACTGCTGAAAGATGACACAAAAAGACGCACAAAGGTCTAAATTGAATCAAGGTTTGTAAGCAAAATTCCCAGGTTATTTGCAAGCAGAAGTATTGTGCAAAGGCTACAGTTCAACTAGAAGAAACAGTTCCATTTGCTTATCATTGAGGCTAGTTGGTTGTAATAGGAGTTTTAATATTGTATCTTTTCAGCTTTCTTAGAAGCAAATTGCAATAGGTACACACTGTTCAAGTTAGAGTTAGCTTGACGTCTATAAAAATTAGCTAGAGGCTAGTTGATACAAAGAGGATTAGAGTTAATCCTAGGATTACAAAAGAGTTTATATTTTAAGTCCATTTGGCTCAGAGTTTTTAGTGAAGTGTTTGAGCAAATCCTACTGAGGAGTAGGTCGTGATTTTTTCACCTTTTGAGCCAGGTGTTTTCCACGTAAAAATATTTGTGTCTTTACTTTACTGCTTTATTATTCCGCAAATAGTAATAAGTAGTACACCAAGAAGAACCAGGTTCTTCTTATTAGACAACACTCGAAAATTGGGTACTGCACAATTAACTTATAATATTGTGTAGTATTGACGTCTAAAGTATCAGTTCCTAAGGGGGGGAGGGTGTTACAACCCATATTCATGTATGTTAGTTCACGCCACAAGTTAGTTGACATAAATCTGAGAAGAGATTTTCTTTGAGATGATAAGAAGTTAATCATATTGGTCTTAAATGATACAAGGGTGCATAAGGGTGGTTAACAAGTATTAAAAGTTAAACGAATAAAGGATATTGTAACCTGTATTTTAGGGTAAACCTAGAGGTGATTAATATTATCAAGAGGTAGTGTTTTAAGGTATTTTAATCATATAAGATCCATATCATAATTCTTGAATTCAAACGAGTTATGAAACAAAAGTCAGTAAAAGTTGTCGTAACTTACGTTCATAATTTTACTTAAACTTTAGGTCAAATGTTACTAAGCTTTTCTACAAATTTACTTGGAATTAAGGGGATATTTACCCAAAAAATTGAATATATATGAGTTTAGTTTCCAACACATTAAACTGTTCATCGATACGATCTCGTATTAGAGAGATATTCGCATTTTCGCGAGACTGCGCCAAGCAGCTCTCTATGGGGCCCACATAGGCGGTTTAAGACATATGGATATATAAAAGATGCCTCAACCCCATTTTTAGTCATTATTTTTAAGTATATTCAGACCATGAACCCTAAAAAAAACTCTCTCAAGTTTCTCTCATGATCCAAGACCGAAACAAAGGGAAAACAACACAAATCAAGTGTCAGAAATCCCGTGGCGCTAGTAAGTTTCTTGTTCTTCTAGTTGTTGCTGATTTATGTGTTGTTTCACATCGTGTGGGAGGTTGTTATAAATTATTTATGTTCTGTAAATACTACCTCAAGTTTTAATATCAACCCTAGGTGATTTCAATTCTAAAGTGATTCAAGTGCCGAAAACCCCTAACTCATTGCTAGTTTCGCTTCCTTGTTCTTGTGGCAGCATTGGAGGGATATTTCGTGGAAAATTAAGGTCAAATTGGAGTTGTTATTTATTTTTAAAGGTAAGGAACCTCTTTCTCTACATGTATTTAAGATTTTTCAAGTTGCAGCTAAGTTATTGAAGCTAGAACTTGTGAAATATATATCGAAAGGCTTGGTAGTAATGTTGTTGGTTAGTGGACTGTTTTGGAAGGCTCAATATGATTATTATTGATATTGTTTGGGTTGTTTGGTGGTTGTTTTGACTTGTGTGAATTCATATAAATAGGGTAAGTGATGTCTGTTTCATCGTAAAATAGGTTGTAGTCGATGCATAATAACTATGACGCTTAAACGATAACGATGGTGTCATTTCTCTTATTGTAGACTAAGGAGTCTTGACATTTGCATAGCTTGAGGTTGGGCAGTATATACAAGGTATGTGAGGCTGTCCATTTCCTTCTTTTTCACGACTCCGATTGTACATAAAGTAATGAACGAGCTTCCAAAGATACTCTACTCTTAGAATCTAGCAGTACTTACTATGATCAGTTGGGTTTTACCGAGCTCCACGTGGACGAGTACGATTCTACCGAGCCTTATGATGGCTGGGTACGTTTTTACCCAGCCTATTACGGCCGGGTACATTTTTACCCAGCTTATTACGGTCGGGTATGATATGATGATGATGATGCCCACAAAGGCATATGTTTTAGAAGTTTCAGTAGTCGTCAAAGGTACCCAGATGTTAAAGGTTGTATATTCTCTATCCCTGTTTACATTATTGTTCTTACTTATGTTTTCCTGCCTTACATACTCTGTACTTTATTCGTATTGACGTCCTTTTTATTGGTGGACACTGCATGTCATGTTGCAGGTCCTGATAGCAGGTAGATACGGCTCCCCCACCATAGTAGGCTGCCCAGTTCAGCGGTTATTGGCGAGATCTCTTCTCCGGACTTGCCATGGTCTTGGTATGCATTTTTGTTATAGACATTATGGGTATGTCGGTGCCCTGTTCCGGCAATGTTGAAGCACATATGCTCCTTTAAAGGCTTATAGACAAGTGTCGACTCATGTATAGTTTGGTATGCCTTGTTGGCTGATTTTTGTTGTATAGTCTTTCATGGCAGCGTGGTAGCTCGTACCTTATATATAGTTTCTTGGCAGTCTTGTCATCCCATGTTCTGTATGTTCATGCCATTATCTTTCAATGTTGGTTGTTCATGATCCATATTTACCATTTATATTTATCTCGTCGGTCCTTAAAGATAATAAGGAAGGTTAGATAAAATGTGCGTTGGTGCTAGTCATGATCCTCTAGTTTGGGTCGTGACATGTTGACCCTTGTTCTCCAGGTGGGTGCCTACAATCAAAAACAACAAAACAAACAAAATTTTCTGCCCCAGTTTGCACTAGGAAGATTTGTGAGCTATTAGCAAAACTGTAAATCACCTATGCTATTGATGAAGGATGCAATGATGAGAGTAAAACTAAAGACTCGACTAGGATGTGCATCTCCTGTGAGTAAAACTAAAAACATAAACTAGTAAGTGCATCTCTTAGGAGCAAAACTGAGAAACTTAGAGTAGGATGTGCGTCTCCTAAAAAGTATAACCTGAAAAACCTAGAGCAGGAAGTGCGTCTCCTAGGGGTAAAATATAACTTGAAAGACCCAGACCAGGAAGTGCGTCTCCTAGGGGTAAAATCTCAGTTTAGGAAGTGCGTCTCCTAAAAAACATAACTTGCAAGACCTAGACTAGTAAGTGCGTCTCCAGGGGATAAAATTTCAATTTAGGAAGTGCATCTCCTAGGGGTGAAACTTGAATGAACCAAACAAGGAAGTGCGTCTCCTAGCGGTAAAATCTCAATTTACGAAGTGCGTCCCCTAAAAGTATATCCTGAAAGACCCAGAGTAGGAAGTGCGTCTCCTAGGGGTGAAACTTCAATGACTCAAACAAAGAAGTGCGTCTCCTAGGGGTGAAATCTCAATTTAGGAAGTGCGTCTCCTAAAAGTATGTCCTGAAAGACCCAGACTAGGAAGTGCGTCTCCTAGGGGTAAAACTCAGAATAACCAAACTAGGAAGTGCATCTCCTAGGGATGAAATTTGAATAATCCAAACTCAGAAGTGCGTCTCCTAGAGGTGAAACTTGAATGACTTAAACAAGGAAGTGTGTCTCCTAGATGAACTTAAACGACCAAAACTAGGAAGTGTCTCCTAAGGGCGAAAACTCACTTTACGAAGTGTGTCTCCTAGAGAGTATACCAAGAAAGACTCAGATTAGGAAGTGCATCTCCTATATGTGAGACTGAGCTTGAGGAAAACTATAAACTAAGCTTGACTAAAGTAAAAATTGACCCTATTCTCCAGGTGGGACCCCTGAACTCAAGAAAAAGTAGAGATTTGAAAACTTAAGAAAACTAAAAATTGACCATATTTTCCAGGCGGGATCCCTGAACTTAAGGAAAACTAAGACTAACAACTTTAGAGAATTAAAAATTGACGCTATTTTTCAGGCGCAACCCCTGAACTTAAGGAAAACTAAATATTAACGACTTAAGAAAACTAGAAATTGACCCTATTTTCCAGGCGGGGCCCCTGAACTCAAGAAAAGCCAAAGATTCCTCTCAATTAGGGAAAATTCCTAGGAGGTATGGTTCTTCTCAACTAGGGAAAATGCCCTGGAGGTGTGATCTTCTCAATAGCCTTTGCGTAAATAGAATTGGGGGCATCACATCTGAAAAATTCAAGCTTCCAAGATTTGATATGAACATAACCTTCATCCTTGTTTCAGACAAGGAAAACTTGTGAGTTTAAAACATGGTAGTTAGTTTGTGGCCTTGACTATGAGGGCGATTTCTCTTGCATTCGTCATGATCAACTTTGATTTTAGCTTGGAAGACAGTGCTTCTTATCAGCTAACTACTTTTCCGGACAACCCTTATCACAAGAAATATTCCTGATTCGTTCAAGTCCAATACCTTGTACTGATGCATTCCACTCGTATTCTAACATTCATCGAGTCTTTGCATTTCACATGAATCCTAAAGAACGTATGTTGTCATGAACAACAATCCACACACTATTCTCCCATGTCTTATGCCACTTTGATGTGCTTGCCAGACTCTGCTTTGTATAATTAAAAAGTTGGTTGCAAATTTTGAAATCATTTATCACTTGTTTCGACAAAAATAGACTCAAACAAAACAAGAGGAACAAAGTAAGGAGAAAAACAATAAGGTATGGTATCTAACAAGGAATTTTTTTTTTACCCAGGTAAAAGAACAAAATAGAAACTAATCTGATTTGACGGCCAGCTCCACTGATTATGACATGCATTTTGGATTAAGCGGTTTGATCAGTCAAGCGAGTCTAATCTTCAACTCTTGTTATGCCTCTAAGATGTGAAACTGGGCTTCAGCGCTCCATTTGTCCTATCTGATCCACAATCCTCAGTCGACTTGTAGTGCCCTGAAGGATTTTCACCATCAAGCCTCTCTCATTTTGATCTTTTTCTCAACTCACCATCGCCTTACGGTTCCCATGAGGGTTTTCACCAATAAGACTCTATCATTTTATCATTTTCTATCTTTGTGTTGAGAACAAGGTATTACCCATGATACAAGAAGATCATAATTTTACCACACACTTGATTTGGTATGATAAAAGATTGGTCGGAAGGTCTTTCTTTGGACCATAATGTAGGCTTTTAGATAGGGTTAAAAAGAAAGGATGATATAAAGGCTCAAAGCAACTAAAATGAAAGGGGTTCTAACTTACAACTTTTGGAATCAGATCTATTTGCTAAACAAAAACTTCTGCCCCAGTTTCATTGAGTCTGGGAATTTTTTTTTGGATTTTCGCTTTGATGGGGCCGAACCTCAGAGTAAGGCTGCCTACGTATCCTTAAAAGGAATTAGGTCGAACGTAGTTCCAAAACAAAGTTGGTATATTTTGTTGTTTTTCTTTCTTTTACTTTTTCTTTTTCTTTTTCTTTTTTTTTCCTTTTCTTCTCTTTTCTTTTATTTTTCTCTTTTTCTTTTTCTTTTCTAGTTCCTATCTCTACTTTTGATTCCAAAAGAGGGGTATGAAACAAAACAAATTAAAGCTCAAAGGGGTAGAAAAAGATAAAAGTGTTTGGGTAGCAGAATAAAATGCATTCGTCATACCAAACTTTAAAAATTCCAAGTACAAATATGCAATCGAAGATAAGCAAAGAAATCATACATAGTATCTATTGATGGCATCAACACAAACAAAAAGTGCTAATGGGAAATACCTTTGTCCCAATGAATGACCCTTGCCAGTTCGAAGCAGACTTGACTCTACCTTATCTTGATGTGAAAGAATGCATTTCAACACTAAGTGATCTACCTCAAACTGCTTGAGAGACGTTTCCTTGCTGTATGCTCTTATCAACCTCTTGATTTCCCAGACTAACTGCCTCAATTTCTCTCAATTCAAGCTTCAGGTTATCTTAGAATGCGTGAATCTTTACTTGTTCCTCAAATACATCTTTTTAGCATATTCAAAATTCTGTTTCATTATTCCATGATTAGAATGGCTTTCAAGACCAGGCTGAGAGTTATGCGTGCATGTCATGTCACTAGAGTCAACAATGAAAAGAACTATAAAAGAAAAAAAATAACTAAACAAAAATGGACTAGATTTAACGGAAAATAGGGGATTACATTAAACTGATGGTGAAAGGGTTTGAACAACAAAACGAGAAACACAAAACTTGGGTTACAACACTGGAACAACCTAATTAACACTAAATGAGGTAACAAGACTAGTCAAACTAGGCAAAGTGAAAGGATAGAAGGGTTTGAGTCACAAGACAATATTCGTATTACAACCCTGAAATAACCCGGACAACAGAAATGACGACAAAATAAACTAGTAGAGCTCCTTCGTGGCTCCAAGTAAGGAGTGTCTTTCCAATTACTAAGCTCGGCATCTTAGCCACTAAGTCGCACATCGACATTACTAGGACCTTCACAAGTCTCCATCATATTGACCTCAACAGAATGCTTTTGGGTCCTCTTTGCCAACTCGTTCTTAAGATCAACTTCTGGAACCGAGACTAATAGCACTGAAAACTTTGCGATAAGTGGCCCTCCAAGGGATTCATAAGAGTTCTCATATTCCTTTTCAACAAAACCTTGTCCACCATATGCACCACATTATGAATAGGCCAACTTTGGCTAGTATCCACTGTATCTGGATTTTGCATGGTAATGTCACCTGCATCAATAAGCCTCTGGACTGCTCTTTTCAGATGCCAACACTTTTCTATACTGTGCCCCGATGCATTAGAGCAATATGCTCACCTTTAAAGATAATCAAAATTCTTTGGAAGGGGGTTCAAAACTTTTATCTAAATCAGCTTCAACATGTCCAATTGCCTCAACTTTTGGAACAAATTGGCATACGATTCTCCAATAGGCGTGAAAAACCTTTCCTTTTGTTGCTGCCTTTTCATTTTGTACTCCAACCTCGGTTGGAACATCTTGCGGGTAGGTGGTTGATATGCTTGTGGATGTGGGTAAGACATTTGTGAAAGTGGTGCAGGCCATTGCGGGTCTTGATGAGGTGGAACATATGGTGGTGCATTGTGGACAGAGTATTGGGAAGGTAATGTATGATTTTGGGGATTTTGTGGAGAGAAATAGTATTGGGGAGGATTATCTGGAGTACGGGGATATTCATGGGGTCGATATTAAGGTTGAAAGCATTGAACACAAATTCTCATTGAATCCTGTCGTTGGCGGGGCTCAACAACATCTTTTTTGTTTCTCTTTCTTCCCCCCAAGTTCACTAAGATGTTTTGAATGTCTTCTGTAGTATCTTTCAATGCAGAATATCTCATGGTTTTGCCTGACTTGATTCATTCTTCTACCATCTCCCCATTTTTACCACATCATTGAGACGTTTACCTAAAGCTGGGATCAAATGAATGAAGTAGGTGGGTCCCTGAGCTTGTAGGAAACGCTTAACCATTTCTTCTTCGTCAACCGGAGGACTGACTGGGGCAGCTTGTTACCTCCATCTGAGCCCATATTCCCTAAAGTTCTCACTGGGCTTCTTTTCTATCTTAGATAGGGAGGAGTGGTCTGGGATATTGTCTATAGTGTAATGAAAATGTCAAACAAAATCTTGAGCCATGTCATCCCATGTATGCCACTTACTGACATCTTGACGAGTATACCATTCCAAGGTTGCCCCAGTCAAACTCACACTGAAAGACACCATCAACAATCATCTTTCCCGCCAACACTTTCCATTTCATTGCAATAACCCATCAGATGGGCTACTGGATCTCCACGCCCGTCATACAAGTTAAAATTTGGCATTTCAAACCCCGCGAGCGGATGAATATTAGGAAACATAAGCAGGTCATCATAGGACACGTTAATCTGATTTCCCATCCCTTGCATGTTCTTTAAGGATTTTTCTATACCTTTCAGCTTTCAGGATATCTCATATCGCTCTTCTTTCATTGTGAACTTTTCATTTTCAACACGAGGCTCATTCCGAGGGCTATGACTGTATGAGTCGGGGACCTGGCAGGCCAACTCTGAGAGGTAGTATTGGATATCATGAGGTTTGAACTAGTGTTTACTGTTTGACCCAAAAAGAGGTTGTTGAGAAGTTGTGATGGTGGAGGTAGTGGATATGACAGGAGGGCTATTTTTGGGAAAGGTAGTTGGAGGAAGAACGATGGAGCTACTAGGGAGGTTGGGAAAGCTGTGATAAGTGGGAAAATCTGGAGAGTATGGTGGACTATCTAGCACTATGACCGAATCTTGGTTAAGGGTAGCATCTAGGAAGCTAGGTGGTGGCGAGGGTGGTGCTTTCCCAGTCATCCAAGACTAATACATGACTGTCATGTGTTGTCTTAATATCTTTACTTCTTCAAATAACCAGTGTCTTGTTCAACCAATTGCTTTTGGACATCAGTATCAACCAACTCATTTCCGTTGACATCTACCATTGTATTTCAGATTTTATGTTGTAGGGAAGAGTTACCAATTTAGGAACCACAAACCAACCACCCTTATGCTATAATGAAGATAATAAAGAGGAACAAAATGAAGTCATCACGTTAGCGTTAGGACATTTAACATAGATAATATCACATTATGTGCAATGCATCTAGTCACATTAGCGTTAGGACATTTAACATAGATAATATCACATTATGTGCAATGCATCTAGTCATTTTATCGGTTCTAAAATGACTTTGAGGGTACGAAGGTCATATTGGCATTATCCCAAGTTTACTCTTCTTGCCCCTTTTCCTCTTTATTTTTTTTCTCTTTAACACTTCTTGGTTTGCTTATTTTCTTTCCTCTCCTTTTCTTTCTGATTATCACTCTTTTCTTTCCTCTGACTTCTCACATCCTACAACTTCATCTTCTTCTTCTTCTTCTTTTTTTAAATTTTAAAAATGATTCAATCAAAACCGATGTAGGTTTCCTACATATCATGTTACACATGAATCAGACTAAGCGTAGTTCTGGAAAAGTAACGGACAAAATAAACTAAAAACAAAAATCTTCTTGGGATTTTTCATTTATAATTTTTTTGGGTTTCACATACAAAATAGGAAATAAGATAACAAAAGACTCGACGAACTCAACTAGACTATGATAGACTCTGACACCATCTAAAAGACTCGATACTACTGTACAAGACTAGAAAGTGAAGACAACATGAATGGCAGACTCAAAACATAAAAGGCTCCTTAAGCTGCTCCTGAATGCAGTGGCCCTGACTGGATGGTCTTGGGGCGTTTGTCATGTTCGAGCTCTAGTAAATGGATCCATACCTGAATGAGAAAATAAAACCAAATAGAGTTAGTGACTCAAGAGACTATGTGATACTATAACCTTTCCTATTGGACACATGCAGGACACGATTGAGGCTATTTTTGCAAAATAACCTATGTGGCCAACAAGTGGCTAGAAATGCAAACTCAACTAGGACGACCTCTAAAACATGGAAACACATCATGAGGGCCTATGTAGCCCCTACCTCTTAGAAATCAGGACTCCAAAATTACTTTGCAAAAATGACCATACTTTGTAGAAATGGCCAATGTAGTCAAGAATGGCTAAACATGCAAAGTTAACAAGAATGGACCTTAAATAGAGAGGACACCTTGTTGTGGACAAAGGACTAAAATACATGGGATAACAAATCACTTTGAGAAAATAGCCTTATTTTGCAAGATGACCGATGTGGCCAAACGTGGCTAAACATGCAAGATTTGGCTACGACACCCGAAGCCAAGAACCTAAGACTCATTAGGAAGAAGAGGAAGACTGGACCCTATGTGGGTTGCCTACGTATCCCGCCTCGAGAGACGAGAATCAGGTATGCGTAGTTCGGGAAGATTGGATATGGGAGAGAATCCGAAAAAAAATAACCTATTTGGAGAAAACATATTTTTTGTCTTTTTGAAAAATGATGGAAAATGTAAAATCTTTTGGATTTTATTTTTTTTCTTTTTCTTTATTTTTGGGAAAAATTACGAAAGAAAAGGTGAGTGGGCCCTACTTGCTTCATATTAAATTTCACTCTCTTTTCTCCCTCATTAGTCTACCAAATGACCCATTTACCCTAAAAGAATGCAGCATGTAGCACGCTAGGGATGATTACATGTCTTTTTGGGCCATGTGCCGATTTTGACATAATTTGGATAGGTCTCCTACAAAGGGACACGGTGCCTGGGACCGAGCCCTGCTAGGTCTAAATTACATGATGCAAATGAGAATAACCTAAAGGTTGACCTAAATTTCAAGTTCCCTAGAAAAGGCAATTTGGGCCGGCACGTGGCCGATGGCGGCTGCTCTAGCTGTCCGCCCACTCCACGCTCCCATTCCACCCACCTAAAGACACGGGTTACTCACAAAATGGTCGTGTACGCTCAAACGTACTCCGAAAGACTTGTTGTAGAAAGAAGACACATTGTTATGCAAATGATGACAGTTTATAAAGAAGTAAACACATAAGAAAAAGCGATAAACAAATAAACAACGAAATATGGAATAAAACAAACAAACCAAATAAACAAAGCAAATAAATAAAACAAACACCTCAATCGAATATTTCAAAAATCCAACAAGATTAAGCACCAGCTAGAACCTGCAACTCCCCAGCGAAGTCGTCAGAACTGTCACACCCCATTTTTATCTTACTAACCCTCTTTAAAAGTTATAAGAGTTTTAAAGCTCCAAAGAGTTTTCAAATTTAAAGTGACAAAAATATTTGTTTAAAAGAATTTTTTTGAGTTGCCACTTGGCATATGACCTCAGTGTGCCAAGTCACTATTTAAAAGTAACTTTTCCTTATAAACATATTTGACTCAAAACTAATTCACACCAGAGAATCTAGATAAGGGGGTTAATTTGACTCGGGGAGAAAGTATTAGGCATTTTCAGAGTCCCATGAAAGTCACGTTGTATACATGATCAAGTTGGCTTTTAAGAATATTCTAATTAAGGTAGAACACACAAAAAGGAAAAACAAACACAAAGGAGATTCTAGGTCATCCCCACCTAAATAATTAAAAAAAATAAATAAATTATTAAAAACCCTATATTAACCTATATTATGCTTCCTCCATGATATACCTCAGCCTCCGTTTACATTAACTTTGGGGCATTCCCCGGATAAAAATATTTATAAAGTCTACAGGGTATTCCCCTAAATATAAACTAAAAGGAACGACCACTCACCTCGAATAAAAGACAAGAAAAAAAGCCTAAAGTTTGCCTACCTTGGCGTGGTCGGCCTAAACATGGTACTAGCGATTTCTAAGTAAATAAAATAATTTTAAAAGCAGCGAAAAAGCATCACGAGATTATCAATTGTTTCTTGCCTTTCAACTAATTTTGTTCATATCTGGCGATTCGTCACTATACCCCAAAAACCCACTAAATCTCTTAATAATAAATAATTCCCATTCTTATTTTAGTTACCCACTTAATGACTCAAAGTATGTGTCCAAATTTATCATGGAATTGAGGTGATGTACTGATTAAGCAAACTAAATTGACTAAACAAAGGACAAAAAAGTCACAAATAATCAACATGATTCATCAACTAGCATAATGAGATGAAATAAAATGGGTATAAGAAATGGACCTTAATATTGAATCTGAGCTTTACAAGCACTCGAGCAAAACTGTGCAACGGGGCTGGACCGGAAAAAGAATAAGCCACAACCGAACTCGGATCCGGAAAGCCTCGACTTTGTTGTACCTCGATTCTTCACTCCTAATCCAATTAGCATATATATATTTTTAATGTCTTCACCGATATTGACAACTCGGTAACTTTTCTGCTATTGGTGCTGCAACTAATTATTTGGGGAGAGAGCGTTGGCAATTGGATTAAAGAGGATAGATGGCTAGGATAGAAGGAAGGGAGTTGGGCTGGTCAGTAGGGCTAGGGGCTTTTGCATGCGTACTCACTTTTTGTGCCATGTTTTAACTTATACCCGCTTTGTAAAAAAAATTGTATCTATACCCATTTTTGCGCATAACTTCAGCATGCGGGCTGAAGTAGCAAAGGCAATCACGCAAAACTTCAGCATTCTAGTAGACGGGCCTGAAGTAGCTTGCGAACTTCAGATCTAGAGCTGAAATTGTTGTATTGTAACTGGGGAACTTCAGCATACGGGGCTGAAGTTCTCCATTTATAAAAACAAAAACTTCAGCTCTAGAGCTGAAGTTTTGTCTTTATAACTGGGGAACTTCAGCATACGGGGCTGAAGTTTCCTAGTTACACTGGGGGACTTCAGCTCTAGAGCTGAAGTTTTGTCTTTGTAACTGGGGAACTTCAGCATACGGGGCTGAAGTTCCACAGTTATAAAGACAAAAACTTCAGCATACTGGGCTGAAGTTCCCCAGTTTACAAAGACAAAACTTCAGGTCTAGAGCTGAAGTTTTGTCTTTATAACTTGGGAACTTCAGTTCTAAAGCTGAAGTTTGTAACTGGGGAACTTCAGCCCCGTATGCTGAAGTTTTGTCTTTATAACTGGCGAACTTCAGCTTAACTGGTGAACTTCAGCTCAGCGAAGGAAAGGGAGCTGAAATTATTTAAAAAGTGGGTACAAGTTAAAAGTTTTTAAAGAAGCGGGTATAGGTTAAATGGGGGAGACCAAATAGGGTGCCCGCGCAATTTTTTCGTAGGGCTAAGAGAATTGGGATGTTGATGGGGTTATTGGGCTAAGGAGACAAATCCGAAATTCTAGCCCAAAACTCTAATTATTTTAACAAAATATACTATAAAAATGCAGAAAATCAAATCTGAACTAATTTAAATGGAATTATATTATAACATGAAGCTATTTTTGATATTTCAAGATTATATAAAAATAAAAGTAGAGGAAAATAAGAATCCTATTAAGTATGACTACAAAATATTAATGAAACTATTTTTGTATTTTTAAAAGATCATACTAAATAAAAAATAGATAAAAATAGGTGAAATAGTGTTACTACATAAAATATTAATTAACCTTAAATTAAAATAGACTTGAAACTATTTTTGTGTTTTTTATTTTAAAAATATTAAAACAGACCGAATAAAATAATAATAAAAATAATATATTAGAATCCTAGAAAAACTAAAATAACTCAAATAAATATATAAAATATGTGAAATTACTAATATAACTTGAAGACGTGGCGGGTCAAAAATTACGTGCTTATATCATCTGCGAGAGAACATGAATAGAATGGTTCAAACTTCAGTTATAGAATAAAGTCGCACGATAGAGAAAGAAAGAGGTGAAATTTTCCTAATGCTTTATAGCCTCTAGAAGATAAGTACAGACGTCTCGGTAGTGACCCTCCGGACTCTATTAAGCTTGTTCATGACTCGTGAGACCTAGGGAACCTAGGGCTTTTATAGCAACTTGTCACGACCCGGAATCCCAACCTCGGAGTCGTGATGGAGCCTAACATTTCACTTGCTAGACAAGACAATGTTAGCTAATTGCTTAACTAGTTTTAACAATATAAAATAAAACACTAGTAATACAAAGTTGTAATAGTCTGAAACAGATATGATAAATACAACGTAGCGTAGTCTAAACATATCGCAGAAATATGGAGTCATGAATACATGAGCATACTAGAGTTTTACAGATAAAGTTTGAAAGAATTACAACTGTTTGAAATAACGAAAACAGTAAAGATAGGATAGAAAGGGACTTCAGAGACTGCAAACACCAGCAGCTTTACCTCAAGTCTCCGAAAGCAGATGAATCTGATCAGTCTCCGCTACGCGCCGCTGGGACCAACAACGGTATTTGCATAAGAAGTACAGAAGTGTAGCATGAGTACAACCGACCGCATGTTCTCTGTAAGTGTCAAGCATAACCTCGACGAAGTAGTGATGAGGCTATGACAAGTCACTCATAATAAACCTGTACGAAATAATAATAACATAAAACAGGAATAGAAATAAAGCAATATTCTTATGAACATACCCGAAGGTCAACTACCAGATGGCCCCAGAATATCATAATCTCAAATCTTGTATCATAATATCAAGAATAAACTCTACAGTCACAAACAACTATAACACATCAAAGATGTTGCGGCGTACAACTCGTTCCCAAGTTTCAACACAATAACTCATACAATGTACATCTCATTCCCAATATTAATATCATATCATTGTCTGTTTCATTGCGGCGTGCAACTGGATCCCCCAATATCAACTCCTTTCAATACCGGGCGCGCAACCTAGTCCCCTAATATCAGTTTATTTAACATACACAACTCAACATCATTGTTTACGAAATATCAACAAAAGAGAAATGAAACGTGCGGAACAATAAGGAAGTACTAATACAAACGGAGAATATCACCAACACCTCGTAATCTCAAACCTTGACGATCATCAACACAAGAATAGCAAAATGGCTCACTTAGTCGAAATTACATATTAGAGTGCATCAAGTAATATAAAGGCAATAAAGCAAATAAAAACATGTGACAATGAGAATATACAATTAAAGCAAATAGGAACATGTAGCAAGCATGCACATATTGAGTAAGAATGAACAAATCAAAATAAGTAATAATCATATAACAATTAACAAGTAAAGCATGGTTATCAAGTAAGAATATATAGCAATTAAAATATATATATATATATATAACAAGAGATAACATGGAATAAATGATGATATGGAAGTAAATAGACCAATCCCGCATGCTTTAATCCCATGACGACCATATACACTCATCACCTTGCATAAACGTCATTTTCCCCACATAATTCACATTATAAATAGACCAATAAGTCCTAATTACCTCAAGTCAAGGTTAGACACAATACTTACCTCTTTGCGCAACCAACTCAACAATCAACCAAAAATTTTCCTTTTGAACAAGCCTCCAAACCAATCAAATCTAGCCAAATATGGTTTAAACAATACAAAATAAGCTTTAAAAACTATCCATGAATGATAAAGGTTCAATCTTTGATGAATTTAAAAAAGTCAATACAAGTCAATCCCGGGCCCACTTGGTCGAAATTCGAGATCCGGACCAAAATCTGATTATCCATCCACCCTTGAGCCCAGTTATGTATTTTATTTTGAAATCCGACATTCATTAGCGATCTCAAGCTCAATTTTGCAAAATCTCCTAATTCCACCTAAATCTTTAATTTTTACCATGAAAATCCTAATTTGATGTTAAAAACTCATGAAAAGTAATGGGGAATTGAAAGAAAAGAGATTAAAGTTACTTAGCAATGATTTTGGGAAGAAAATTCTTTAAAAATTGCCTCTATAATGTTTAGGGTTGAGAAATAGTGTAAAATGAGCTAAGTCCTATTTCCTCCTTTTTATCCAACTACAGATATCGCAATTGCGAACTCTTGTTTGCAATTGCAAACACCGCAAATGCAAAACACGGATCGCAATTGCGATCAACGCGTCTGATGCCTAGAAGTCACAAATACGACAAATAAATCACAGGTGCGAAAGTGCCCCAATCACAAATGCGCCCAAAGCTTCGCAAATGTGAAGCTGACCTAAGTTGCCAAGGGTCTCAAATGCAACCAAGATGATCGCAAAAGTGGCCTTAGCCTGTACGCAAATGCGAACCATTTCCTCACAGATGCGAGGCCAAGCAGCCCAGGCCCCTGCTCGCAAATGCAAACTCATGTTCGTACATGAGAGGCTCACATTTGCGAGTCAGACCTCGCAAATGCGAGATATGCAGGTCAACACCGGAACTGAAAGCACACCAGCTATCTCAAATCATCCCAAACTCATCCGATACATACCTGAAACTCACTTGAGCCCGAATCAAACATACATACAAGTGTAATAATATCATATGAATTCACTTGTGCGATCAAAATACCAAATAATATCCGGAACCACGAATCGAACAACAAAACACATGAAATTCAAAAGGAAACTCAAGAGTAGCTAGAAACATAACCAAGCGTCCGATTCATATCAAACTAACTCGAATTGCACCAAATTTTGCAGACAAGTTTCAAATAGCAAAATGGACCTATTCCAAGTTCCAAAACCTAAATTCGAACCCGAAACCAATAAGTCAACTTACGGTCAAACCTAGAGAATTTTCAAACATTTAAATTGCTAACTTCGGCAAAACAAGTCAAATCAATCTAGGGACCTCCAAATTTAATTCCGGGCATACGACCAAGTCCAAAATCACAATACAAACTTAATGGAATAGTCAAAATACCGATCCAAGGATTGTTTACCCAAAATATTGACCGCAATCATCTCAAGATGTTTTTAAAGCCAAAAATCACATTTTATTCAACTTATTACGTAAAAACTTTCCGGAAAACAACACGAACCATGCACATAAATCAAGAAATATCAAATGGAGCTAATAAAAGTTAGTACTCAAAATAACATATCGGGTCATCACAGTGGCAGCTTTGGTTCTACTAATATTACTATTGGAACTTTACATGATCCTATAACTAGAAAACTACAAGACAACTGATGCATTAATCGTTCCTTCTTTTCTATTGAATTTGGATATGATGATCAAGTGAATACGGGTCTTATTTGAATGATTCTTTTCTAACTGTGTACCTTTCCACTTACACCATTGTTGGAGACTGCAGTATATACAAATAACATGATGGTGGACAGTATGGAGTATGATTAAGAAGGAAAAATATCAGAAAGAGCTGCTTTTTTTTAGTCGAATATCAAGAAGACGATTAAATCAAATCTAATAAGAAAATTACTTATAGAAATCACCAATACAGTGTTTGTAGTCCAATAGTTAGGATGATTGTCTTCCAAGCAATAGACCTGGGTTTGACTCGCTGCAGACGCACGCCTTTTATCTTTTTGAGAAATTGCATTCTTTTTAATGGTCAAATATACCTCTCTACTTTCGGATATTTTTTATATTTAACTTTCGTTATATTATTCGGTCAATTTTACCCCTACCGTTATACTATCCGGCCAAATTTATCCTTCTATCAACAAACTTTTAAAAATTACCCCTCAGTCCGTCAGGTGACTCAGAATCTCTCAAATTATTTTAATTAAACCACTTATTCTTTTTCATGATCCATTATTTTTAAAATAATTGGCATTTACCTGCTTTCTTAATTGGAAAAAAATAATAAGAGAAAGAAATATTAAAATAATACATTGATTTGTAAACAAAGTATAGTAAATTGAAGAATCTAAATTAGGTAGTTTGTCTAAAATTTAAAAATATTTACAACACCCCACCTTCAATGAATTCGTTGCACCAAAAATATGGAAACTTTGCAAGTATTAGTGATAGAAGTTGAAGTTTCTTGGAGATTTTACATTGTCAAATTCAACTTTGCTTCAATCAACTGCTCACGCATTATGCACTTTAAGTTAGTTTATCAAATTATATACTAACCAGATAATAACAAAATATATTCGAATATACATGTACGTACATGATGATCAACTCCATATAATACACAATAAATAGACCATCTAAATTCTACAATGTGTATATGGTTAAAAAATAAATAAAATTTTAGACCAATTCCAAACTCATTATCACAAGAAAAGAAGGGTGCATTGGTAATTAAAAATATCCATGAATAATTTGTATAATCTAGTATATTTAGCATTCACATCAATAGTAATTTCTGGAAATAATAGAGCAAGAAGAACAACTAGTGATTTAAATAAAAGAAAACTGGAGATTTTGGATTGCTTAATAGATCAAAGAATTTTTTTTAAAGTTTGGTGATAGTAGGGGTAAATTTGGCCGGATAATATAACGGTAGGGATAAATTTAACCGAATAGTATAACGAAGATTAAAAGCAGACAATATTCGAAAATAGAGGGATATATTTGACCTTTTTCCTAAGATTCAATGTGCAATAATTCACAAGTCAAGCATGCTTAAACTTTTTCCAGTTGAGTATATGGCCAAATGAGCTTAAATATATTCCTTCCCTTTCAATTTATTCATTAGTGTTTGATATAATATATAAAAAGACATTTCATTGCTAAACTATCTTGCATTCACGTTATGAAAGATCCGAAAAACGGCCTCATATTATGTCATGATAAGTTTAAGACAACAAATTCCAACAATATCTAAAAATAAATACAGAGATGACTCAATAGCATCGGAGGCCTAAAACAAAACCTTAAACCTATCAATTAGTCCTCATATGCTATTGAGTCGTCTGTGTATCTTATAAAATATTTAATGAGCATTGTTGTTTGACAATAGGCAATTGAGTATGAGGAATGAAAAAAATGAAAACATGATTTTATGAAGTATAATTAAGAACCTGAATGAATTAAACATTGCCCACTTTGTTTGTTGCATTACTTGTGTGTTTGATTGCATCACAATTGAAATGAGAAGACCCAAAAAGTATTTAATTTATGAGAGTAAAAGAAAATGATAAGTTGAATTATTAGATATAGTTAAGTGAATAACTAATAAATAGAGAAAAAGAACTCAACAAAAGCCAAAATAAGATTGATAAAAAATTAATGATTAGGTTATACTAATTAGTGAGAAGAAGAAATTAAGTTATTTAATTATACTAATATGAAAATAAGGAAATTAATGTTATCAATGATAAGAAATAATTATACAATTTATTTACTATATATTAGATAGTAATTTTGAGGCCTAAAGCAAATATTTCTTATTTTAGGGTCTAGCTCGCACTTATAAAATATAGGAGTATCTCCTTTTTTGAATAAAGTAACAAGAAAATAATGCACGTAAAATGAATCATAAAGAATAATAAGTTGAGGTATTTTTCTTTCTAAAATCTTCGACACTCATAAAACTTATTCCTTTTGTTCCAACTAATGTGAATGGATATTGAATTTATGTAAAAAGGAAGAATTTTTGAAAATTTTATTCTAAAACAAGTAATACCGCTAAAAATCGTAAAAGAAAACTAAAGTAAAATTGATACTACTTCTCCGGTTTAATTTATATGATATACTTTTTTTATTAGTCGGTTTTAAAAGAAGAACATGATTTTTTAATTGAGAATAATTTAATTTTAAATATTCTATTTTACTCAATTTAATGAGAAGCCTTTATTGGTATAAAATTGATGAGTAGAGGCAATCAAGGAGCGAATGTCAGAAGCTAACTATCCAATGAATTATGCACGCGCACGGCGCATAGCTTACGCTTTGAGGACAATTCCGAGGGAAAAGTATTAATTTTAAATCGTCGAAAATTCTTTCTCTGCAAGTGCAACCAACATTCTCTGCTTCTGCTCGCCTCTTCAGCTTTCTGGTTAGTACTGTCACAATTCTGTCAACTCTCATCTTATACTCTATTTATGTGATAACACTCCTTTAGAAGCAGACTATTGTATAAAATGTGCACTTGATTGAGGTTATTAATTAATCCTTTGCTCAATCGTAGATTAAAGGCATATAGAGCTGAGATTGTTAGTTCTAGGTGATTGAATTCTGATTTATGCGATAAATTTGGGACCTATTGCACCCTATTTCATGCATCTCCATTCTTCCTTTTGGGTCTCATCTTTACCCTATTTTTATTCAAAAATGAGAAGGGGGTTGGAGTTGGGGGTGGGAGCGAGCTTTAATTGAACTAGGGAAGGAGCTCCTCATTAGACAATGTTTAGTGTCAAATATTAGGTTCTGAAAAGTAGGCATTCCGAGAACTAAACGTGGGAAGCCAGAATCATAACACTTTGACCAAATTCCCTCTTCTTGCGTTTTGTTCTCTTCCCTCTGTAATTTCTTTTTGCTTATGTGTCCTTTAGATCGCTTATCATTTATTGGCCGGTCCCTGTGTTGTCATTACTGTGGTGATTTTTTATTTATTGCATAAACTTCTTTTTGGCCATGAAGTTCCCAGTTTAATATGAAGAGCCGCTGAATATACTGACATATGCAAATTGTTGGAATAGTTGTCTCTGAATTGAAAATACATCCTTGCATAAGTTAGATGTCGAACAGTCTGTTCACTTCTGTTGAAACGCTGCATTTGCCTAGCTCAAAATAAAAAGAAATAAAAGGGAAAAAGCTAAGAGTAATAAATTTAAAATAAAAAAACTAAATTCCACAGATTTATCCATGTTTTTGTAATAGCGTTATAGTTGACTTTGGATCAGATCTCTGATACTATTAAAGTGACTTCTCTTAACCCCTCTAGAATTGCATGAAGATAAAGGTCCGTGCTTAGTTCAAACATACAACATTTGTTTTGATTTTCCATTTAGAAGTTTAATGCACTAAATAGAGCAATCGGTAGGAATTCTTTCAGATAAAAAACTGTCTTACTCGTTTCATAAGGGGGAGTCAGATTTAAAGTTAAATTTTCTTTTAAAAGAAAGAAAAAGTGATTGATTAATGGTGCACTCAATCAAAACAAGATGGGAGATTTTGTCAGATTTTAAGGCTAGTTTTATTTCAAAAGAAACTAGGAATAATTGAGATGTGTATTCTATCAAAAAAGATGGGGCATTCCGAGAATCGAACTCGGGACCTCTCGCACCCAAAGCGAGAATCATACCACTAGACCAAATGCCCAGTTGTTGAATATTGTGTTTTGACCTTTGACTCATGATCAGTGCGCTTTTCCAGTGATTAGCAATGGCTCATTATAAATGACATGCTTCATTGCAAATATATAACCTTTCAGCTTCTTATTTCATACCTGTTGATCTGCATTTCCTTACTGCGAAATATTTTTGAGAACTTATGCTGCCACCCTTAGAATAATGTTATCGGATAAACAGAGAGTTTTAACCTCCTCTTTGCACCATTCCCTCTGATGTTCACCTTTTTCTGATTCCTAAAGAGCTATCAGCTTTGATTATTTCTGGTGCATAATATTTATAGTCCTTTTTAATCATACTCAATCCTTTGGGACATGTCACAAGGAACTACAACTATAGATAGCTAATGCTTCATGTTTTCGCCCCATAATTTGTGTTGAAGTCGCAACTTAAGTAGATGATACCAAGTTTAAGAGTGATATAGGGAAAACCTGAGCTTTCCCTTTTGTTTTCTCTTATTCTGTGATTATTTTTGACACCTTCTTGATTGATCTAGTATGTTTTCTTGTTTGTGTTTTATTCTGCTGCTCATTGTATGTAAGTTTCGTTACAAAGCAACATGAACCTTGTGGTGTTCATGATTCATCGCCCAAGTAAATAATAATTAAATGATTCATCAGCTAAGGATATCAATTTTCCTCCTGATTGGAGCAGGAAAATCAATGTGCTCTTGCCTTAAACAGAAACATACTACTAGAGAAATGCTTGGTTTTTGGTAACACCAGCCATTGATCAATGATTTAAGCTAGCAATATTGTTGACATCCATGATCCATGAAAATGAACCTTGTTGATGAATCATTGCTGAAGGACAGATACATTAGCTAATTGTCACTTCTCAGCTTTTCCTACTTTCTCTAATTGAAAACAAAGTTAAAACTGCAAAGACGAAAGCATATGCTCATTGTCACTTCTCATTTTACTTGCTCTGTCAAATAAACCAAGGCAAAGCTATTAAGCAAAAACCTTGATAACATTCACTTATCATTGATATGCTCCTTTTACTGATCTCTTAACATAGTATCTGGTGATCACTTGGAAGTTTTGTGTTGTATTTTTTACTTTCAGACCTGCTAAGTGGTAAACTGGAGGTGAGCACAAATTCAGCATGCTCGGCAGAATGATTTATTATTTTTGTCTTTTAGATCCTGATGAGTTTACCATAGGTGTTCTCTTTGAGATTAGGAAGACTCTTCAATTGACATGTGATAATAAAAATGTAAGTTAGCTGAAACTCTTAGTTGACTTACAATTAAAATGCACTCTAAACAGAAAATTATGAAAGCTCTGAAAGTCGAGGATTATGTATGGACAAGGAAGAATTAGGTCTAGGCTGTCTGCATTGGCAGTTTGGATTTTATATATATATATTGTAGTTTGTTTTTCAAAGTTGCTGAAATCATTATTTCATAATCTAATGAATTTTATCCAGTTCAACTGTATTGTATATACGTGACTCTAAGGTGAATTCTATCCTCGAATCACAAATGCCTGATGATTTCTGCTGTTTTAGAACATCAGTCTCAAACTGTTGATTGTTCTGGGGAACTATTAAATAAGAATCCTACCTTATCCTTGGAATACCTTATTGCTATTGGAATTTTAGATCTGAAAAGGGTTACTCAAAAATCNTATATATATATATATATATAAATTTGAATGTAAGAGTTGCCTTTTTTTTTGTTATTTCATGAGCTGAAGAATTTTGTCCAGTTTCACTGAGTTGTATATACGTGACTCTAAGGTGCTCTATCCTGATAGCATAAACGCCTGATGAGCTTTCTGCAGTTAACAAAACATCAATCTCAAATGTGGAATGTTTTTGGTAACTACTAAATACAAATCCTACTTATCCTTAGAATACTTATTGCTGTCAGAATTTCAGGATGAAAAAGAAAACTCAAAAATTAGGGGGGCATTCCGAGAATCGAACTCGGGACCTCTCGCACCCAAAGCGAGAATCATACCACTAGACCAAATGCCCAGCTGTTGATGGTCCCTCAGTTACAATCTTAATGATAGCTGGAAGATTCACATTTTGTTTTCTGGAAGAATAACAATGTTTTTGGGAGAAATCATCAGAGATTATTATACAAAGCCGAGGATACAAATTTACAGTAGTTACAAAGACATAACCAACAAATTGACCTACAAATTGCTACAAAGAACTTTTCATAAGTCAAGAAGGGAATCGGAAATGAACTGCAAGAAGTACAAAACCAGCCCATCTTACTTCTTGCAGTTCATTCCACTTCCCTTCTTGACTATAGACGGTCTTCGAGTGGGCTGATTTTGTTCTCCTTGCAGTTCATTTTCACTTCCCTTCTTGACTTGTGATGGGGTGGACAATAAAGTTGTACTGTTCCTTTTATGAAGCAGTTGATATACTGGTAGGCTTTTTTATTCACAGTCTGCCTCAAGCATCGTTATTTACTAGCTGAAGCCTTTGGATTTTGTCATAATACTCCTGCTATGGTTTCGAGAGTACTTAATTCTGAGCTAAAATCCTTTTCTTGCTTTAGGAACTAAAACTATTTCCCACCCCCTTTCTACTTTTGATGCATAAACATTATTCGTCTGAATTTTGGTCCTTTCTCTTGTGTATGTGATGCATAATTCAAGTTAATGACATTCATCAGTTTACTAATTTGAGTCTTTGGGTGTGTACTTTGTCAAAGTGCTCTTAACAAATTGGTTGTTACCTATTAACTAGTGCTCTTAACTTGCACCCAAAGGTGTAGTCCACCTGGTGGTCAATGAAGTGGGTGAAAACCATGGGAGCTGAGACAAAAGACGTCAACTGATATATGCTAGTTATATGAATTAGCTGTCTCTGAATTATAAAAAGCATCTTTACATAAGTTACATCAGATATACTCTGACTTTGCATTTGAATTTAAAAAATAAAAATAAAAGCTAATAGTAAAACAAAGGATAGGTAGATTCCACTATTTCATCCCCTTTTTTTTCCAATTTTAAAATCATAGTTGACTTCTGATCATATCTCTAATAAATCTAGTCAGGTAATTTCACTAAGCACCTCTAGGTACTAGGTGCCAGCCATATGTAAAGTTACATGTTGCTCAAACCTGCCACATTTATACTTCTTTTGTACTGTAGAAGTTTAATTCATTAAATAGGGCATTGAGTAGGTATTATTTTAGATGCATGCTGTCTTACCTTGTATCTGCACTGCTTCATAAGGGAAAGTCCTATGTAAAGTAAATTTTCTATTTAAAAAAGAAGAAACGACAGAGGCTTTTCGATTTGTCAGATCTTAAGACTAATGTTCTTTTAATAAAATGGGGCATTCCGAGAATCGAACTCGAGACCTCTCGCACCCAAAGCGAGAATCATACCACTAGACCAAATGCCCAGTTGTTGAAAAATGTCATTTTGATTCATGATCAATATGTTGTTCTCTGTGTCAGCACTAACCTGATTATATATCATATCATTTCTTGCAAATATAAAATCCTTAGACTCCTCATTTCTGGCCTTTGATCTGCATTTGCTTATTGGAAGATTTTTTGAGGAATTCTATTTACTCTCATTGGGATATTATCATTTATCACTAGATAAACAGAGAAATACGAAACTCTTCTGCTTTTTGCAGCCTTTCCTCGATGTTCACTTTCTCTGAGTTGTATAGAGCTATCAGCTTGGTGCATTTTATTAGAAATCATATCTTATCATAATGAGTCCTTTGGATATCTGAATTCTGACATGTCACAGAGGACTGTAATTGGGTGATGATAAGATTTCTGACATTAGATGGTTTAATGCGTCATATTGAGTTGAAGTCATTCTAACTTTGGGAATGATTAAAAGGAAATCTTTGGCTTTGCTTTTGGTTTTCTCTGATTCTAGATTATTTCAGATGCCTTCTTGATTAATCTAGTGCATTCTTGTTTGTGTTTTATTCCGCAGCTCATTATAAGTAAGTTGGCTCAAAAAACAACATGAACCTTGTGATGTTCATGCTTCATTGCTTTGTAAAAATGAACGAAATGATTCATCAACTAGGGTTGTTAATCCGCGCAGGAAACTCAGTGAGCTCTTACGTCAAACAGACAGCATACTAGAGCAATCCTTGAGTTTTGGTAACACTGTTCTGTCATTGATCAATAATTTCGGCTATCATTTTTGACCTCCATATTCCTTAAAAATGAACCTTGTTTATGAGTCTTTGCTGAAGGACAGGTATATTTGCTGAATATCACTTACTCAATTTTGCCTACTTTCCCTATGAACAAAGGCAGAACAGGAATGACATACATTTGCTGTTTTATCACTTCTCTCTCTTTCTTTTATTTCTTTTTTTTCGATCTCTAAAATTGAAAAAAAATATGCAAAACTGTTTTCTCTCAAGGCTTTAACTTGTAAGAGTTGAGATGCATCTTGTACTAATCAGTTCCTCCGTATCTTAGTGGTCGCTTGGGAGTTCTATGTTGGAATTCGAACTTTCAAAAAAAAAATGGTAAGTGAGCACAAATCAGCTTTCTTGCCGGAATGATGTTTTGTTGTTAAGTTTTATTCTTTTAGATCGATGAGTTTGTCTTAGGTGTTTTCTTCATGTTTTGTTTTATTTTTTTATCTTTTAGATCCAGGTGACTTTGTGTGTTCTTTGAGAATAGGAAGAATCTCATCTTGCATGTTGAAATATCATAAATGAAATTTGGCTGAAAGCCTTAGTTGACTTACAATGAGACTGCATTTTAAACAGGAAATTTTAAAAGTGTTCTGAAAGTTGACCATTGTATATATACAGAAGTGCTCTAGGCTGTCTGCCTTGACCGGTTGAATTATAAATACCTGATGAGCTTACTGCAGTTTCCAGAACATGAATTTAAAGTTGATTATCTAGCAAAAAATTTAAAAAGGATCCTACCTTCTCCTTGGAATAAGTTATTACAGTCAGAATTTCAGGTTAGAAGGAATTACTCAAAAATTAGGGGGGCATTCTGAGAATCGAATTCGAGACCTCTCGCACCCAAAGCGAGAATCATACCTCTAGACCAAATGCCCAGCTGTTGATGGTGCCTCATTGACATTCTTAATGATAGCTGGAAGTTCCACGTTTTTGTATCTGGAAGAATAACCATTTTCTTTTGAGGAATTATCACATGCTATTATTGAGATCTGAGTATAGAAACTACAGTAGTTACAATAGACATAAATGTAAATCTGAGTTACACAGTGCTAAAAACTAGAAAGAGAACCTTTAATAAATGTCATTAAACTGCCCCAGTTCTGGTTGTGTAGTCGTTGCAGTTCATATCCATTTCCTTTGACTTGGCAACGAGTGAATTGATAAGTCTGGTTTCTTCTTTGTGAATGCAGCTTGTATGACAAATCTAGCTAGTTGTTTTTTCCTTTTTAAATGACCATCCGTCAGTGATTGGTGATCATAGTAGAATGTCCTAAGACACTTCCTTCTTTATAAGGGTGAGGTAGAAAGAAATAAATGTTTAAATGTGTTTTCAGTTTTAGTCAATATAGCACAAAATTAGCTGTACCTTGCCCATCTTTTCTGAATTAATGTAAACCAGCCCGATATGAAGGTGCACTTAGAGAATTTAAAGTCAACTAAGAGTAAACCCATAAATTAATATCAAAACCTCATTGCATTCTGACAATCAAGCTTGAATGCGGATTTATTGATAATTGACATCTTTGAGTTTTGATCATTGGGCAGTTTCTGATCATAAACACCATTGCTTTGCTGCAAAATAGAGATTCTAGATCTCTTATTTCTCACCAGTTTCATCTTCATTTGCCTGCTGTAATTTCTTTTGCTGGCACCCATTAGTGTACTTTTTCAGGTTTGGCTTACTGGTACATGATTCTTTGCAATTCTTTGTCATTTTTGTCAACTGTATCTGAAACATGAAATCTGATATTTGATGAGAACATCATCAGACACAATACCAGGTCACTAGCTGCCTTAGTGTTTATTACACATAGTTTCGGAGTAACATATCAATAGTGAAATATAGGGTTCTCCTTTTTAGTCTTCTTCTTTCAGGATCTCTTTGTTTTTTCTTCTTTTTTTGGATCTTTTTTTCGACAGAGAAATACGCTCTGTTTTAGTTCAGAAACTCGGGATGGTACTTGGTTTGAGTAGCATACTTGGTTTAAGATAGATTTCTTGCGCGTGACATGCTCCTACCACACTTTCCCCAGTGTCCTGCCTTAAGCTGTGAACCAAAGCATTTGGGTATCTCATTTTTGAATCTTCTAAAGTACCTTATTGATTATTCTAGCGCTTTATTCATCACTTTTATATTAACATCCTGCAGCTCATTTGGTTGTCTATATACATGATCTAATGATTTTCATGCTTTTTTGTTTGGGTTTAACTGAATAGAGGGTGACTCCTCAGCAACAGGAACCATTTTACTCCTGATTAGAGTGGAAAATTGGAGAGCTATTGCCCCGAATAGACATCCATATCACCACATAAATGCTCCCTCTTTTGTTCTTGGGTAAAACTTTTTGCCACTAGTAAATGATATACTCCATCAGTTATCATTGTCGGCTTCCTTGACCCCTATATGAACCTTATAAGAGAACAATTGTTTATCTTCTCGAATGAAAAACATTTTTACTACTTAGTCAAAATAATGGAAGGCAATACTCCAGCAAGTTTATATTTCTGCTTATTTTGGGGATGCTTGCGTTAAATTTGGTTTACTTTCATATCTAGGTCCCTCCTGGAACTTCTACACGGATAATCCGATAATGTGGTTAGGTTAGTGGTAAATATGAGAGGTTGAGCAGAATTTGCAAATTATCTTTGGCATTTCCTTCCATCTGCTAAACCTTAGTTGAAACCACTATTCGTGCTAGTGGGAGGAGATAGCCTGTTTCCGCTTAAATAGTCGAGGTATGGTCAAGCTGACTCAAACACCAATATTAATCTTTTTTAAAAAAAAGAAGAGACCAAGGTCAGTTAACCAGCTTCATGTGATCCTGCCATTTGGTTTTATTAATATGAGCAGGAAGAATCTTGACCTGCAATATGTTGTAGTATTAATAAAGAAGGCATTTGTCTAAGGGTCCGAATGCCTACTTGCATGGGAGTAATAAAGAACTCTCAAAGTCTGGCATTCAGTACGGTACATTACGTATTTGACTGAGCAGAGTTAGGTCTGAACTGTGCTATATGTTGTCTGCGTAAAATATTCAATGAAGGAAATAAATTAAATTGTCTGCACGTGACTCTTTGAGCCCCAAGATGTAGTACTGTATTACTGTTTGAATGTCAATACCACAAATACAATACTGCAATTTTCAGAACATCAATATCAGTTTCAGAACAAATTATGTACTCCATCTGTTTCAGTTTATGTATTTTTGACTATCTTTTTTGAAAATATTTTGAATTTCTAACTACTATAATTTAAATTACTTTTTATGTAGTTTCTAAATTCGTAAATTTATTTTAAATTCTTTATTTTTTATTTTATTTTAATTTTTTAGATTTTAGATCCATATGAGTTTACCTAGAGAATGCATTCTGAACAGGAAATTACAAAAGCACTGGAAGTTGAGCAGTATGTATATTCAAAGAAGAATTAACTCTAGATTGTCTAAATATATATTGCAATTTGCATGTAAAAGTTGACTATTTTTTGGTTATTTCATGAGCTGAAGAATTTTTGTCCAGTTTCACTGAGTTGTATATACATGACTTTAAGGTGTTTTATCATAATAGCATAAATGCATGATGAGCTTTCTTGCAGTTAACAAAACATCAATCTCAAAATGTGGATTGCTTTTGGTAACTATTTAAATACAAATCCTACCTCATCCTTTGAATATTTATTGCTTCCAAAAAAAGAGTTATTCAAAAATTAGGGGCATTCCGAGAATCGAACTCGGGACCTCTCGCACCCAAAGCGAGAATCATACCACTAGACCAAATGCCCAGCTGTTAAGAATTCTTTATAGACAATTCCTATGATATCGGAAGTTCCAAAATCACATGCTCTTAGTGAGAGCGAGGATAGAAATTACAGTAGTTACAAAAACATAAACATGAAAATATGAGCTGCACAATGCTAAAAAAAATAGAAAGATAACCTATAAAAGTTCATTTAAACTCAGAGGCGGGTCCAGGATTTCAAAAGGATGGATGCACCATATGAAGAGGTGAATCTAGAATTCATATTTGACGAGTTTAACTTTAGTATCTTGCCATGAACATACTACACTTTGAAATTATAGGTTTAAAATTATATTCTTTTTGAAATTTTAGTCTCCGTGCCAAAAATAAACCCGTTTAGAGTAAGATTTGAATCGTCAATTTCACTTGTAGAGGTGCATCAAGTAATTATTGCACCATAGGAGTCTTTGAGCAAGGGCACATGCACATATATTTTAGTAGTTTTGAAGAAATATAACATTATTCTACATGGTTTAGGGAGAGTACGTGAACCCATATGCATTAACCTAGATATGCCCCTGATTAACGGTGCGTTAGGGCACCTAAGTGGTTCAATTATAACTACGTTGCTAACCAGAGATTTGGGTAAGGGCTTGAAATTATCCTAAGGGGAAGGTGTTAGGCACCCCTCAGGATCCACAAGTGTGGTTCCTGGCCAAATGGTTTCGTGAATTTGTACAACTAGCAAATAACAAGTAAAGGCTCAAATAAAAGGGGATTTAACTCTTAAGCATATAGATGTTTAGAAAACAGTAGAGATGATTACGAACTAGCGTATACAGGTGTCCTAGGATTATAAATAATATGGATCACATCAATGCAATACCCGGTAATCACTCCTCAAAGAGGGGCAACACGTGGTATTAGCGCACCGATCATCATATCCATATTCTACCCTTCCCACCCCGTGAAGGTAATTAAAGCGTGTGTTGGTCACAGATTCTATTGCGTGCTATTACCCGTCCCATCCTATCAGTCCTGGAGGAGGCTAGGACTACTATCCTAAAAGGAAGTACTAGGTTGACCCTTAGGTTTAAAGGACAAGATTCTAAGCGACAAACAACGACAATTAGGACTTCAGATAAGGGAAAACAAATAAGAGTAGATACGAGGCCCAAGTATTCCTCCACAGATTATGCACATGATTAGCACGACTTAAACACAAGTAAGGCCTTATTAACTTCAGAACCTAAGGCATGATGTCTAGGTGGGAATGCAATAGTGAGGCAGCTTTATTACTGATTTCAGAGGATGAATTTTATCAGTTTCTTACTGATTATAACCATAAATAGTCAAGCAGCAGGTATAAAGGAGTACATTTCAAGTTTTAATAGATTTAACACCTAAAGCTTGCCTAAGCGTACGACAACACCCAGTAATTATCCAGATTATTAAAGAAACTATTATAAGTTAGTTTGCCTAAACATGCTGCACTTAGGTGTTGCAAAAATACAGAAGTATTACAAGTTGTTTGGAAACGTGGTGATTATTTTTTAGGGCCTTTTTCATGCAATCAGTAGTTAAACTAGGTGTTGAATGAGGTCCTAAGACATGATATCTAATATGCACACATAGGGATGCAGAATGGGTGGTATGCAGAATTCCTAGGCAGGATTTCTAAATGCATAAAGTCACAGTATTTGAACATGCTATGCAACAAGTTATGATGATGACTTGTTTATTAACGCATTATTATCCTAATCATGATTCCTAGGTGTACCACAACATTACAGCAATATTAGAACTGGTTTACATGAATAACATGTTTATATTAACATTTAATCCTAGAGCATGATTTATATATGATAAATGATAATGCANACCCTCCCCTTTCCACTATCCATTCCCAAATATCTGTTTACAAATTATTACAGGCCGGAAATTATGAATTACACAACCAAAGGAAAAATAAGAAGTTACTTTTATAGGGAGTCTTCAATTAGGCCCAGATCTTCCAACTCTAAATGCCTTTGGTGTTTCATAGCCTTTCATAGTCCGGGTGTGTCAGAGTTCCCTAAGGACCTCAAGGGCTCCCGGGCACTGCTCACACCCAGACATAGCCAACATAGAGTAAGATATGTGCAGTGTGGGAAGTTCCTGCCTTGTGTGTCAGAGTTCCCTAAGGACCTCAAGGGCTCCCGGGCAGTGCTCACACCCAGACATAGCCAAAATAGAGTAAGATATGTGCAGTGTGGGAAGTTCCTGCCTTGTGTGTCAGAGTTCCCTAAGGACCTCAAGGGCTCCCGGGCAGTGCTCACACCCAGACATAGCCAAAATAGAGTAAGATATGTGCAGTGTGGGAAGTGCCTGCCTTGTGTGTCAGAGTTCAGAGGGCACTCAAAGGGTCCCC
>ML427282.1:23470-37225 GCA_005239525.1 Nicotiana knightiana | reverse complement strand
GGGTAATTATCCTATTTATTCAATAGATCAACATTCTTGAAGAATTCCCAAAATTCAATCCCGAGCCCGCACGATGAATTTCCAAAAATCATCGAAGGAATCGCTCACCCGAAGCCTAAGGATCGTTAATATACGATTTCTACTTGAATTTATAGCAATAAATGGGTAATTCACCAATTTCTCAAGAATCCTAAATTACTACCCAATTCTTGATTTTTCAATGATTTAGTAAAGAGTTTAACTAGTAACTCATGTTTGAAACTAGTGTTAGAGTGGAATTTACTTACCTCTTTAGTAGTTAGGTCGTGGAACCTCTTTCCCCATGCTCACAAGACTCTAATGGTGGAGGAAAATGAATGCATGGGGGTGAAATCCCGAGTTTCAAAGATTAATATACTGCCTGGCCTAAAAGGATTCCGCACTTGCGGCTCGGGGACCGCACCTGCGATTCCGCTCCTTCAAACTTTTATCCGTACCTGCGAGAAAGGGGGACCTCACCCGGGGGTCGCACCTGCGATGCTTGGGACCGCATGAGCGGTCCCGCACCTGCGACTGGGCAACCGCACCTGCGGTCACACCAAATCAGGTGCACCAGCAACTATTTTAGCTGGTTTTAGCCCCGTTGGGTGCCTGGGAGGCCCCTAGGCCCACCCGAGCCCTCATACAAATATACCAACAAGTCCCAAATCATAATATAGACTAGATCAAGCCTTCGAAACACCCAAAACAACGCTAAAACTCAAAATCACACCTCAAAACCCCAAGAACCAAACTTAGGAACTTTAAGTTTTCTAGACTTCGCTAACAACGCGCCGAACCGACCTATACTACTGGGAATGACACCAAATTTTGCAGGAAAGTCATAAATGACATAACGGAACTATTCCCGATCTCAGAATTTCGTTCGTACCCCGATAACATAAAAACACGTCCAAAACCACAATAGGAACTTAAGGAACTTCTTATTTCAATATTGGGCGCCGAAACGCTCCCGGGTCATCAGAAACCCATTCCGAACATACGCCCAGGTCCAAAATCATCACACGAAGCTACCAAAATCGACGAAACTCGATTCCGAGGTCGTTTACCCAAAATGTTGACCGAAGTCAAACTTGGCCTTAAAGGCCAACCTTAAGGAACCAATTGTTCTTGTAGCACTCTAAACACCTCCGAATCCCGGACCACCAGTTCTCGCAAGTCATAAATCATAAAAAGCCGCCATGTGAAGTTTCATTTAGAGGAATGGGGTCCGATAACGCAAAATGACCGGTCGGGTTGTTACATTCTCCACCTCTTAAAGAAACGTTCGTCCTCGAACGGGTCTAGAATCATACCTAAAGTGCTGAATATGTGTGGATATCTGCTCCGCATGTCCTCGTCAGAATCCCAAGTCGCCTCCTCAACTGGATGGCCCTTCTACTGGACCTTTATGGCAGAAACTCTCTTGGACCTCAACTAGCGGTCCTGTCCATCAATAATAGCAAATCGCTCCTCCTTGTAGCCCAACCTCTCATCCAACCGAATAGTGCTGAAATCAACTATGTGAGAGAAGTCGGCGTGGTACCTCTGGAGCATGGATACATGAAAAACTGGATGAACTCCTGGTAAACTGGGAGGCAAGGCCAGCTCATAAGAAACCTCTCCAACTCACCTCAACACCTCGAATGGACCTATAAACCTCGGGTTCAACTTGCCCTTCTTCCCAAACCTCATAATACTCTTCATAGGCAGACTTTCAACATGACCCTTTCTCCCTCCATAAACGATACATCACGCGCCCTCTGATCCGCGTAACTCTTCTGTCTGGACTGTGCTGTACGGAACCTCTCCTGAATAAAATTCACCTTCTCCAAGGCATCCGTCACCAGGTCGGTGCCATATAACTTAGCCTCGCCAGGCTCAAACCACTCGATAGGAGAACGACATCGCCGACCATACAAAGCCTCAAATGGTGCCATCTTAATGCTGGACTGATAACTATTATTGTAAGCAAACTCGGCCAAAGGCAAGAACTGGTCCCACTAACCTCCGAAGTCAATCACACATGCCCTGAGCATGTCCTCCAATATCTGAACTGTACGCTCCGACTGACCATCAGCCTGAGGGTGAAATTCTGTGCTGAGGTCTATCTGGGTGCCCATCTCACTATGCAATGCTCTCTAGAAGTGTGAGGTGAACTCAGGACCTCGATCTGATACAATGGACACCGGCACACCATGCAACCAGACTATCTCCCGAATGTAGATCTGGGCCAACCTCTCATAAGTATATGTAGTAGCTACTGGAATGAAATGCGTTGATTTGGTTAATCTATCCACAAAGACCCAAACCGCGTCCACCTTCCGCAAAGTCTGAGGCAACCCAACCACGAAGTCCATATCAATGCGCTCCCATTTCCACTCAGAAATGGGCATCTGCTGAAGTAGGCCTCCTGACCTCTGGTGCTCACATTTCACCTGCTGGCAATTAAGAGACCTAGTCACATACACCACAATGTTCTTCTTCATCCGCCTCCATCAGAATGCTGCTTCAAGTCACGATACATCTTCGTAGCACCAGGATGAATAGAATAAAGAGAGTTGTGTGCCTCCTCTAGAATCCTCTCCCTCGGGCCATCAACATTAGGAACACATAAGCGGCCCTGAAGTCTCAGAACACCATCCTCACCAATAGTAGCCTCCTTGGCCCTACCCTGAACAACTGTCTCCCGAAGCTCTGCTAAGCACGGATCATAGAACTGTCGGGACTTAATCTCCCCCAATAATGAAGACTGAGCAACCACATGTGCTAAAACTCGACGAGGCTCTGAAAGGTCTAACCTCACTAGTCGATTGGACAAGGACTGAACGTCCAAGTCTAGAGGTCTCTCCTCTGCTACAATATAAGCCAAGCTACCCATACTCTCCGCCTGCCTGCTCAAAGCATCTGCTACCATATTTGCCTTTCTCGGGTGATAAAGAATGGTGATATCATAATCTTTCAACAAATCAAGCCATCTGCGCTGCCTCAAATTGAGATACTTATTCTTGAACAAGTCCTGCAAGCTATCGTGGTCTGTATAAACCTCATAGGACACTCCATACAAGTAGTGCCTCCAAATCTTAAGAGCGTGAACAATCGCCGCAACTCCAAATCGTGCACAGGGTAATTCTTCTCATGAACCTTCAGCTGACGTGAAGCATAAGCAATAACTCTCCCCTCCTGCATCAATACACACCTCAAACCAATGCGTGAAGCGTCGCAATATACTGTGTACATCCCAGAACCGGAAGGCAATAATAGAACTGGTGCTGAGGTCAATGCTGTCTTGGGCTTCTGAAAGCTCACCTCACACTTGTCAAACCATCAAAATGGGGAATTCTTCTGAGTCAATCTAGTCAATGGAGCTGCAATAGAAGAGAAACCCTCCACAAATCGATGATAATAGGCTACTAGGCCCAAAAAGCTCCTGATCTCTGTAGCTGAAGTAGGACGCGACCAACTCTGAACTGCCTCGATCTTCTGAGGATCAACCTTGATACCCTCTCCGGACACCGCGTGCCCAAAAAATGCCACGGAATCCAACCAGAACTCACACTTGGAGAACTTAGCATATAGCTTCTGTTCTCGCAAAGTCTGGAGCACAACTCTCAAATGCTGCTCGTGCTCCCCCAGGCTACGTGAGTAAATCAAAATGTCATCAATGAAGACAATGACAAAGGAATCAATATACGGCCTGAACACCCTATTCATCAAGTCCATGAATGCTGCTGGGGCATTAGTCAAGCCAAAGGACATCACCAGGAACTCATAATGGCCATATCTCGTACGAAAAGCAGTCTTCGGAACATCTGAAGCCCGAATCCTCAACTGATGATACCCCGATCTCAAATTAATCTTAGAAAACACACGATCACCCTGCAACTGGTCAAGAAAATCATCGATGCGCGGCAAGGGATACTTGTTCTTAATGGTAACCTTGTCCAACTCGCGGTAATCAATAGACATCCGCATAGACCCATCCTTCTTCTTCACAAATAAAACTGGAGCACCCACGGTGATTCACTCGGTCTGATGAACCCCTTAGCTAACAACTCCTCAAGCTGCTCTTTCAACTCTTTCGGAGCCATACGGTACAGAGGAGTAGATATAGGTTGGGTTTCTGGAGCTAAATCAATGCAGAAATCAATATCACGGTCCAGAGGATGCCCGAAAGATCCGAAGGAAATACATCAGCAAACTCTCGAACAACTGGCACTGAATCAATCGTCAGAGACTCGCAGTGGTGTCCCACACATAAGCAAAATAGGCCAGACAACCCTTCTCGACCATATGTCGAGCCTTCAAGAATGAAATAACCCGGCTGGCTATACTAACTGAGGAAACTCTCCACTCCAGCCTAGGAGACTCGGGCAGGGCTAAGGTAACTGTCTTGGCATGGAAATCCAGTACGGCATGATAAGGAGATAGCCAATCCATGCCTAAAATAATCTCGAAATCAACCATGTCGAGCAGTAAGAGATCCGCTCGAGTCTCGAACCCACAAAATGAAACCACACAAGACCGGCAAATCAGGTCTACAACCACAGAGTTTCCCACGAGAGTGGACACATAAATAGGTGAACCGAAGGACTCACGAGAAACATCCAGAAAAGGAGCAAATAGGGCTGAAACATATGAATAAGGGGATATGGATCAAACCATACTGAAGCCTCTCTACCACATACTGAGATAATACCTGTGATCACGTCGTCTGAGGCCACTACATCTGATCTGGCCGGAATAACATAGAATCTGGCTGGAGTACCGGAAGACTGGGCTCCACCAGAGTGAACAGGAGCTGCCTGACCTCTCCCTGACTGGCCTCTACCTCTAGGACGACCCCTGCCGATCTATCCTCCACCTCTAGGTGGCCGGACTACTGGTGCTAAACTCATAGGTTGATAACCCTGCTGCACTGTCTTGCCCCGAAAACTGTGACAAGCCCTTCTCACATGGCTCAGATCCCCACACTCGTAACATCTCACAAGTGACATATGTTGCTGTCCTGAAGAAGAAGAAGAATCCTGAATGGCCGGATGTGAACCCTCAGGCATAGCACTGAAATAGGAACCGGAGGATCTCTGGCAATTGGAGTAACCACTAGGAGAAATCTGAATAGTTGGAGGACGGTAGGAGCGCTCTGGCATGGAATTGAATTGGGGCCTAACTGGGACACCTCGAGGAGGTGGTGGTGCTGCTGAATAAGAAGGCCTGTTGGGCTGACCACCCCCAAAGCGACCTTTGCTCCTATCTGGGGCATCCCTGAAATCTCCTGAGAACCTAGCCCTCTTATCCTACTAACCCTGCTCCCTGCTCCTTAACCGATAACCCTCGATCCTGCGAGCAATCTCCACTACGAGCTGATAAGGAGTACCCATCTCCACCTCTCGAGCCATGGTGGATCTAATACCTGGATGCAACCCTGATACAAACGTCCGCACTCTCTCAGCGTCAGTGGGTAATATCATAAGTGCATGGCGTTATAGCTCTGAAAATCTAGCCTCATAATCTGTCACGGACATCATCCCCTCCTTTAACCGCTCAAACTGACCCCGCAGCTCTTCCCTCTTAGAGGGTGGAATTTATCTGTCCAAGAACATCTGTGTGAGATGCTCCCAAGTCACAGTAGGAGAATCTTCTGGCCTGTTGAGAACATAAGACTGCCACCACCTGCGAGCTCTGCCCTCTAACTGGAATGTGGTGAAATCCTCTCCATGGGACGCTAGGATCCCCATGTTGTGCAGTCTATCCATGCACCTATCAATGAAGTCCTGGGCATCCTCACCTCGCTCACGCCCGCAATTGAGTCCATCTGTCTAACATCTTCTGTTGTGCCATCCGCAGCTGGTCTGGGCTCCGGAGCTGCTACTACAGGCTGGGTACCACCCATGGCTAGTGTACCCGGGGTATGATGTGCTGCAGCTGCCGGTCCTGCGGACTGGGCGGTAGGGGTCTGGGCTCCCCCTCTCGCCTGAGAAGTGGCAGGATCTGCTGGAAATAAACCAGCCTAAGACATAGTGTCCATAAATCTCATCATATGACCCATGATTGCCTGGAAGCCTGGCGCCGTCATAAAGTCTACTGGTGCAGGATCTGCTGGAGGCACCTCATCCTGCTCCTCTATGATAGGGTCCTCTGGTGGTGTAACTAGAATAGCTCTGGGACTCCCTCGTCCCCTACCTTGGTCCGGTGCCCTTCCTCTGACTCTACCACGACCTCGGGCGGCAAGGATTACGGCATCTCCCGGATCAGGAACATCGGATACGCGCGTCCTCACCATCTGTGAGAGAATAGAGGAATAAGTTTAAGTACATCATCGATTTCACGATAGAATATAAATAAAGAGAGTTTTCCTAACACCCTGTAGCCCCTGAAGATAAGTACAGATGTCTCTGTACCGATCCACAAGACTCTACTGGGTCTGCTCGTGACTCGTGAGACTTACGTGAACCTAGTGCTCTGATACCATGTTGTCATGACCCAAAATCCAACAAAGGTCGTGATGGCGCCCAACACCGGGGTCAGGCAAGCCAACAGTTATTTACTAGTGTGATTTTCCTTATTTAACACACTAACCCCACATATTCCCAAAGTTTTAAGCTTAGATAATTTAAATAAAAATGAAAACATTAACCAACTTAAGTAAATTCATCCACAATGATCATGATCCAATATATACAGTCCCAAAATAAAGAGTCTACTATGTTCGTGCCAGGAACTAGTGTCACAAGTCAACAGGCAAACTAGTAGAATATACAAATACAAATTGTACTGTTGTATGAGAGAAGTAGACAGAAATGAACAAAAGATAACTCCATAGCACTGTTGAGAATCTCCAAGGGAGGAAGCTCACCGTGGAATCAGGTCCAGAATATACGTCAAGCTCCGGTCGGGTAACCAGAAGCACCAGCCTCAGAACCTATAAATTAAGTACAGAAGTGCAGCATGAGTACATAAATATATATGTACCCAGTAAGTATCCCGCCTAACCTCGAAGAGGTAGTGACGAGAGGTCGACATGACACTTACTAAGGTCCAACAGTAATAATGCAAAACAGGATATAAGGAAATGTAGTAGACATGTGAGACAGTAAGCAACAAATACCTATCAAATACAGAAATCCAGGAAACTACTGAAAATAAGCAACAATGTACACTTTCCTTTTCCCCCCAAATATCTGTCAAGTCAATATCAATGGAAACAGTACCAAATAGCCAAGCACACACAAGGGTTAGACAACCGGCCAGAGTCATAAGGAAATATCTAGACACTGAATAGACATAAAGCTTCCCCACCTCGCGAATCATACCTGTGACTCGGGTGCTGACACATTTATGTACAATTTCCATAAAGCTTCCCTCGATCGCGAATCATACCTGCAATTCGAGTGCTGACACACTTATATACAATTACCATAAAGCTTCCCTAGACCGCGCATCATACCTGCAATTCGAGTGCTGACACACTTATAGCGATTTATCATAAAGCTTCCCTCGATCGTGAATCATACCTGCGATTCGAGTGCTGAATCTCATAAGTACATATATATATACCGAAATATTAATAACTCAGTAGGGGATATACCTGTAATATGGATTAATCAACGGGGAGTTCAAGTGCAATTTTCCACATTTCCATGTCAATTCAAAAGAAATAGGTAGCTCAAAGAACACCCAAGATACATATAAGGCACATAGAGACATGCTTGTGAGACCTAAAACTACCCGACATAGCGTGATAGTCGCTACATATGGACTTTCGTCACTTAGTACACACGTAGCCCCCCAAAACAACTACACACATAACATATAACACCGAAGGGGACAATTCCCTCTTACAAGGTTAGAAAGGAGACTCACCTCGTGTCGAATCTACCCAGCGGACCAAGGATGCGCCCGAACTCCAAACTCCACATCCGAGGACTCGCAACTAGTCAAATATGGTACAATGACATCAATACATGCTCAAAGTAGGGTAATTATCCTATTTATTCAATAGATCAACATTCTTGAATAATTCCAAATATTCAACCCCGGGCCCGCACGATCAATTTCCGAAAATCTTCGAAGGAATCGCTCACCTGAAGCCTAAGGATCATTAATATACAATTTCTACTTGAATTTATAGCAATAAATGGGCATGATGCGTGGCTAGAATTCATGGTTTAACACGTTATATGCCTTACATTTTATGTGCGTTAATGATAAAAATACACTTTTTATGTGCATAATGGAGTCTATTTCATGTGTAGGTGCATTGGAGATGGAAACCGAGCTAAATGGATGCATGAACGTCGAAAAATATGCTCAAGATTCGAAAATGAGTGACCCGGGCTATAGCCGGGCATTTTGGCCTTAAAGTCAGGCAAACCCGGGCGTTAGTGGGGCGTTTGGCCCCTAAAGCCAGGGTCAGCCTGGCGTTAGTGGGGCGTTAGAGCCCTAAAGCCAGGTCTGCCCTGGCTTTAAGGGGGCGTTTGAGCCCAAACGCCTGGGTCCCGAGGTCCGGTCAATTCCGAGTTTAAAGAGTTTTAAGTGTTTTCCGGTTGGAATAGAAGTCTCCTACATGTTTAGGGTTTATAGCAAACATATAAATAGACCCAAAAACACAACTTGGGAACGGATAAGCCATTGAAGTGAAGAAAAACCTGTGGATTACTACTCAGTGAAGCAAACATTGATTTTTATAGCTCTTATTTATTATTTTGTAGTTCAATTATGCAAGTTATTTTAGAATTGATTCTTATGAATATGAGTAGCTAATTTTCTTAATCTAGGGTGTTGTTGGAACCCGTTGGGGGATGAACTTATTGTGATATTAATATAGTTTTGATTGGTTGATTAATCTCTATTTGTTCAACTACGTTCTTGTTGTAGTTGATTGAAAGGGCCCTCAATTCGCTGTTCCTATTTATTATGTATCTACTTGAGAGAGAGTGCATATTTAGGTAGTTGTTTGAACAACATCACTCCCGGAGTATAGATGAAAGTCATAACCGAGGGTTTAGAAGTTGGATTAGAAATAACCATACTTCAGGTGCAATCTAAAGTGAACTGTAATGCAATCTAGCTAGCGTAACTTGAGAGAGTGCGTCTAGTAAATTATCATAATTACTTGAGAGAGATTTATGGTAGATAGAGTGTTCATGATTGATAGAGACAACTAATCAAACTATAAGAAGTATCCGAGAAGGAAGTTCACCAACGGGGGAAACCATAGCTTTAGACCTTTATCATAATTGTTTACAACACATTTTTAGTAATTGTTAGTTAATATTATTGGCAGTAGAATTAGTAAAACATCACCAATTTATATTAAAAATTCTTGAGAGAATTGATTGAGTAAAAGTTTCGTATTCTAAAGCCTTGATTGATACGTAAATTCCCTGTGGGATCGACTCTGGGTATAATATCCCGGATTATATTTGGAACGCCCGTTTAGTCTTTTATTAGACATAGTTGAGCGTGATCAAATTTTTGCGCCGTTGACGAGGAATTAACGGTATTATCAATTGAGTTGGAAGAAATACAAAATTCTGAAATATAGTCAATTTTCTTTAAATTATCATTTTTATATTGAAAGTTTAACGTTTGCTAACGTGTTGCAGGTGCATGCCTAGAAACTTATCGAGGACTGGTGAATTAGCTGAAGCCTTATCAAACCCCGAGAAAGTTTTCAAGTCCCTAAACCGGACCAACATGAAAAGAAAACATCAACCACAAATTGAACAAATTGAAACCGACATGGAAGATCCACACAACCGAAACAATAATGGGGATGATGTGGTAGACCCAGTCGCTCAAATAGGGGCAGAGGCTCCCTTATGTGACTGGGCACAACCCACAACTGAGAATTTGGCCACTGCGATACTGGTCCCTCAGATACAGGCCGAGTCCTTCCAGATAACAAACAATATGCTGCACTTATTGAAAAACAAGGGACTATTCTCAGGGTCATACATCGAAGACCCCCAGCAGCATTTGAAAAACTTCCTGTCAATTTGCAAAACACAGAGGCAGCCAAAAATCACTCAAGAGGCAATAAAATTGTTGTTGTTTCCATTCTCAGTGGCTGGCGCTGTCCAGACTTGGCTAAACTCACTCCCCATCAATTCCATTACCACATGGAAGGAGTTAGTCAAACAGTTCGTGAACAAGTTTCATCCATCTAACAAGACTGCTCAACAAATTGATGAAATCTTGAGCTTCAGACAGAAACCAGTTGAAACACTGCAAGAGACATGGGAACGATTTAAGGGGATGCTGGTTATCTGTCCACATCATGGTATTCCAGAGCAAATGTTGGGGCAGCATTTTTATATGGGTTTGGCTGATACTGTTAAAGCAAATGTTGATGCTTCGGCTGGTGGAGCATTCTTGAGCAAAACGTGGAGAGAAAGTCAAATCTTACTTGATAAAATGGCACAGAATTCAGGATGGACAACAAGGAATGCACCCATTACTCTTGTAGTTCACTCAGTGCCATTCGATCCATCTAATTCTATTGCAGAGAACGGGGCCACCTTGATAACACATATGAGTATACTTACTAAGAAGGTGGAGGAATCAGGACAAAACAGCAGGTATACATCGTAGACACAACCAATGGGGGCTTATGCATATCTTGCATTAGTCAACCACTTGGTAATCACTAGAATGCAGAATGTCATCACCCTCCTTATCCAGAAAATATGAATTATGTGTCGAATTATGGAAGCCAAAGACAAGGGGGGCAGAACTGGGTCAGCAAGTTCAATCATATAGACCAGCCCACGAACATCAGAACAGTGGAAATATGGGTGTCAGGGGAAAACAAGGTAATGCAGCACCGTATCAGAGGCCACAAGGTTATAACCATCAGAATCAACAACAAGCATACTACCCTCCTCAGCATCAACAGGGGGGAAAGCAAGAAGATGGGTTTTCCAGGTTAGAAGCTATGATGCAGCAGGTTATTGGGTCAAATTCCAAAATCAGTGAGAGAGTAGATGCACATGATGCAGCTATTAAAAGTACTGAAGTACAGTTGGGCCAGATATCTATGGAAGTGAACAATCGTCCTCCTGGAACTTTACCTGTAGATACTCAGGTAAATCCTATGGACCAAGGCCCAAGGCAGCTGATAGCAGTGAGACTCCGCAGTGGTAGAGACTTAAAATTGGAACTGGAGAGAGCTCGTGAAAGCAGACAGGCCGAGACACTGGTACCCATGCCGATTGAACCTGATGATTCAACAAACTTGACCAAGGTAATAGTGTAACCTACTGAAGTGGAACCCAGTGCACAGAGTGAGACTGAAAAAGAAGTGGAGATATCCCAGAAGCCAATAGTTGAGGTGGTGGCTGAGAAAGAAAAGTCCCAAATTACTGGGAAAAAGAGACCGCCAACTCCATTCCATCAGAAGCTGGCCAAATACCAAAAGGATGAACAGTACAAAAAGTTCTTACATGCTAAAGCAAATACAGGTAAATATACCATTGATTGATGCATTAAAGGAAATGTCTGGTTACGCTAAAATGATGAAGGACTTGATGTCCAGAAAAGTTGACTTCCAAGATCTGGCTACTGTCACCCTTACTCAAACTTGTAGTGCGGTGGTGACGCGCCCTATTGCTGAAAAGTTGTCTGACCCAGGGAGTTTTACAATTCCTTGTACCATTGGCAACTTAGCTTTCACCAAAGCTCTATGTGACTTGGGGGCCAGCATTAATCTGATGCCGCTGGCCATATATAAAAGGCTGGGGATTGGTAGAGCCAGGCCCACCTCCATGATGCTGCAACTTGCTGATAGGACGGTGAAGAGGCCGTCGGGTATTCTGGATGATGTATTGGTGCAAGTGAGGAAGTTTGTATTTCCTGATGATTTTGTGATATTAGACTGCAAAGTGGATGAGGAAATTCTCATAATCTTGGGAAGGCCATTTTTGGCCACAGGCAGAGCTCTTATCGATTGTGAGACTGATACACTTAAGATGAGGCTCAATGATGAAGAAATCACTTTCAACGTGCAGAAGTCTATGAGGTGACCTAGTGAGTTCGCCAACTGATCTCTTATTGATGCTGCGAATGTGATCTCAGAAAAAGATGATGCATCCCTGACTGTTGAGGACCCTTTGGATGAATGTTTGATGAATCTAGACGATATGAACGGTGAAGAACTGGCAGATTGGGTGTTAGCACTTGAGGAAAAAGAGGTATANCTTTGTTGAATCTAGTGTCATTATTGTTGAGGATGTTGGTACACACTCCAACCATTGTTTCACATTGTGTTTGGATGATGATATGCAAATAGATTTATCCGAACCATCTGAGGAGTTGAGGGATAAGGAACAAAATGCCTACATTCTGGAATTCTTCCTGCCAGACAGTAGGGAGTACACATTTCGTCAAAAGGACAAGAAGCGCATATTACTACATTGTTTTATTGGGCCAGGCAGATTTGTTCCACCACCCCAGGAGCATGATCATAGAGAAGATTGAAAACTTGGGATCCAATTTATAAGTTCAAAATGGAGGCATAAAAGTGATTAAAGCATTTTCTCGAAGGAGCAGGGGAAGCAAAACTAATGGAAAGGATGGCGAAGCTACTTGGATCAGGGAGTTTCTTGCACCTTACTTTTATTTCCTTTTTTGTCTATATGTGATGCACCGAGGACACTGCATGATTTAAGTGTGGGGTGTTGTACATATTTGTTGTGATTTGTTGTGTTTAGTGTGCTTTCTTGTAAGTAGTTTTAGATTTTCTTGTTGGTAAATTTTTTTTTAAAGTAGAACAAAGGAGAAATATGTCGAATCTTCCTGGCGATGGATCTCCTAGACAGTTTTCTTGAAGGAAGTAAGTCTAGAGAAAATACCAAAAAGATTTTTTGTTTTAGGTAGTGTAGTAATTCCCCCTTGGTTTTTCTTTGGACCACGGTTCTTTTCCAAGGGTTTTTAATTGAACCGGGTGTAGGTAGTTTTTAATTTTTAAGAGTAGGAATCACATGGTTAAGGGCTTAATAGTAGCAATATCTCGAAACGTGCTAATGCCTTGAGAATAGTCAGTACTTTGGTTGTGACGCTTAGGCTCAATTTTTTGACTCCAGGATAAATACCTTAAATCAGGAATTCTTAAGATTTGCTTAACTGCTTTGACTGGAGTGTCGTGATAGATCCAATCCTGAGTGAGTTATGTGCCAAGTGTGTGTGAGGTTTGTATGTTATTCTGTGCATTGCATTTGATGTCTAGAACTTGCCCCGTGTGTGTGCAAAGCGAAATAGAAGTTTTGTTCAGTCTTGGAAGTGATATAGGCATTTCTTTGTTGAGCCAGCTATCTATATTTTACCCACCTAATTGTTATGTATCGTAGTTAACCCCGTTGAGCCTATAATCCTGTTTCTTTGGCAACCACATTACAAGCCATATCCCTTTTGTTTGAATCGATCATATATTTGAACCTTGTCACCTCTCGTAAGCACTGAAAAAGTGATGAAATATGGAAAAGTTAAAGTGTGGGATGGTAGGTTGGTTTTTGAGGGGAATAATTGAAATAAGGAGAAAGGTGCATTGTTTGAAAAAGTAAGAGTCACTTGAGAAAAATAAAATAAAAAGAAGAAAAATAAATAAATAAAATAAACGGTTGTATTGTTGTGAAAGAAAAATATATATGGTGACTCTTAATGTAATTGTGCTTAAAAAAGTATGGGGTAACAACATTGATTTGAAGGTGGAGTTTGACTTAATATAAGTTTGAGGTT
>ML427282.1:3041-22874 GCA_005239525.1 Nicotiana knightiana | reverse complement strand
GTTAATGATAAAAATACACTTTTTATGTGCATAATGGAGTCTATTTCATGTGTAGGTGCATTGGAGATGGAAACCGAGCTAAATGGATGCATGAACGTCGAAAAATACGCTCAAGAGTCGAAAAGGAGCGACCCAGGCTATAGCCAGGCATTTTGGCCTTAAAGCCAGGCCAACCCGGGCGTTAGTGGGGCGTTTGGCCCCTAAAGTCAGGGTCAGCCTGGAGTTAGTAAGGCGTTAGAGCCCTAAAGCCAGGTCTGCCCTGCCTTTAAAGGGGAATTTGAGCCCAAACGCCTGGGTCCCGAGGTCCGGTCAATTCCGAGTTTAAAGAGTTTTAAGTGTTTCCCGGTTGGAATAGAAGTCTCCTACATGTTTAGGGTTTATCCCAAACATATAAATAGACCCAAAAACACAACTTGGGAAAGGAGAAGCCATTAAGTGAAGAAAAACCTGTGGATTACTACTCAGTTAAGCAAACATTGATTTTTATAGCTCTTATTTATTATTTTGTAGTTCAATTANTTTGATTGGTTGATTATCTCTATTTGTTCAACTACGTTCTTGTTGTAGTTGATTGAAAGGGCCCTCAATTAATTGTTCTTATTTATTATGTATCTACTTGAGAGAGAGTGCATATTTAGGTAATTGTTTGAACAACACCACTCCCAGAGTATAGACGAAAGTCATAACCGAGGGTTTAGAGGTTGGATTAGAGATAACGATACCTCGGGTGCAATCTAAAGTGAACTGTAATGCAATCTAGCTAGCGTAACTTGAGAGAGTGCGTCTAGTAAATTATCATAATTACTTGAGAGAGATTTATGGTAGATAGAGTGTTCATGATTGATAGAGACAACTAATCAAACTATAAGAAGTATCCGAGAAGGAAGTTCACCAACGGGGGAAACCATAACCTTAGACCTTTATCATAATTGTTTACAACACATTATTAGTAATTGTTAGTTATTATTATTGTCGGTAGAATTAGTAAAACATCACCAATTTATATTAAAAATTCTTGAGAGAATTGATTGAGTAAAAGTTGCATATTCTAAAGCCTTGATTGATACGTAAATTCCCTGTGGGATCGACTCTGGGCATAATACCCCGGATTATATTTGCAACCCCCATTTAGTCTTTTATTAGACATAGTTGAGTGTGATCAGGGTAATTCACCAATTTCTCAAGAACCCTAAATTACTACCCAATTCTTGATTTTTCAATGATTTAGTAAAGAGTTTAACTAGTAATTCATGTTTGAAACTAGTGTTAGATTGGAATTTACTTACCTCTTTAGTAGTTAGGTTGTGGAACCTCTTTCCCCAAACTCACACGACTCTAATGGTGGAGGAAAATGAATGCATGGGGGTAAAATCCCGAGTTTTAAAGATTAATATACTGCTTGGCCTACAGGGATTCAGCACCTGCGGCTCAGGGACCGCACCTGCGAGCTGGGGCTCGCACCTGCGGAACTGGACGGGAAGGGCTGGGTTCGCACCTACGGAGGGTTGGCCGCACCAGCGGTTCTACTCCTGCGAACTTTTGTCTGCACCTGCGAGAAAGGGGGACCTCACCCAGGGGTCGCACCTGCGATGCTTGGGACCGCATGAGCTGTCCCGCACCTGTGACTGGGCAACCGCACCTGCGGTCACACCTGATCAGGTGCACCAGCAGCTATTTTAGCTGGTTTTTAGCCCTGTTGGGTTCCCGGGAGGCCCTTGGGCCCAACTGAGCCCTCGTCCAAATATATCAACAAGTCCCAAATCATAATACGGACTCGCTCGAGCCTTCGAAACACCCAAAACAACGTTAAAACTCAAAATCACACCTCAAAACCCCAAGAACCAAACTTAGTAACTTTAAGTTTTCTAGACTTCGCTAACAACGCGCCGAACCGACCTATACTACTGGGAATGACACCAAATTTTGCAGGCAAGTCATAAATGACATAACAGAACTATTCTTGGTCTCGGAATTTCGTTCGGACCTCGATAACACAAAAACACGTCCAAAACCACAATAGGAACTTAAGGAAATTCTTATTTCAATATTGGGCGCTGAAACGCTCCCGGGTCATCAGAAACCCATTCCAAACATACGCCCAGGTCCAAAATCATCACACGAAGCTACTGGAACCGATTAAACTCGATTCCGAGGCCGTTTACCCAAAATATTGACCGAAGTCAAACTTGGCCTTAAAGGCCAACCTTAAGGAACCGATTGTTCCTGTAACACTCTAAACACCTCCGAATCCCGGACCACCAGTTCCCGCAAGTCATAAATCATAAGAATCCACCATGGGAAGTTTCATTTAGGGGAACGGGGTCTGATAACGCAAAATGACCAGTCGGGTCGTTACATAGGGTCCCCAATCCTTAGTCTTATTTTCCAACATAGGGTCTCCACTCCCTAGTTGATGTCATTTTAGACATAGGATCTCCACTCCCTAGTCGCTTTTCCAACATAGGGTCTCCACTCCCTAGATTTTATTTTAGACATAGGGTGTCACGACCCAAATCCCAATTTAGGTCGCGATGGCACCCAACTCCGATGTCAGGCAAGCCAACCTTAATTTACTAGTGATCCCCTTTTTAATTTATAAACAGTTCACCATACTTAAGAGGTTTTTCTTTCAAAAACATAAATTTGAAGTAAATTAGTGACTTAGACAACCAAAAGTGAGTAATATAGTAATCCACGCTAATAATTACAACCCAACAAAATAGAATATCCACTACATGTGCATGCCAGGAACTGGCGTCACAGGTATACGGGAAACTAATAGAACGAGTATCCAAAAGAAAGTACAAGTCTGCTCTACTGTCTGAAGAAAAGTAATACAGACATAGCAAAAGAAAAGGAGAACTCCAAGGTGCTGCCAGAGAGATACGTCAAGGAAAGCAGCTCATCGAGAAGTCCACGCTAAATACACATCAGGGACGAGCTCCGGATGGATACCCAGATGCACCTGCCTCAGAGCCTGTACAATTAAGTACAGAAGCGTAGTATGAGTACATAAACAAATATGTACCCAGTGAGTATCCCGCCTAATCTCGAAGAAGTAGTGATGAGAGGCAGACGTGATACCTACTAGGGTCAACATTTCTAAATAACATGATTTAATAGGAACTAGGCAGGCATAACAGTCGTAGAAACCACAAAGATATAAATTATCAAGTATAGTTGTAATTACCTTTGCATGTCAAATCTCACTAGCATATAATGTACTAAATTCCTTTTTTAACATGAAACAATTTACACAGTTACAACAAATTTCCAGTAAATCATATAGCACATAATAGGCCGGAAACGTACGGCCGAAGCGTTGCGAAAATAAATATGCACTGCCGAGGGTCGAATAACTCGAATCATAGATGCATCTATTACCCCTCTCACGAATCAAACATGCGACGCGGTTGACATAATAGTAGGGCTCTTCCGCTCACGAATCATACATGTGACGCGGGTGCCGCATACACACATAAAACTATCAATTCTTAAGGAATTAACAGAGGTTATTCTTTAAGGCAAGAACTTAAGAAATCTATCATGGAAAACAACTTCCTAATATTATCATGCCAATTCAAGGATAATAAGCAACTCAAAATACATTTAGGAATACATGCAAGGCACATATAAGCATGCTCGTGAGTCCTAGAACTACCCAACATAACATAGTAGTAGCTACGCACGGACTCTCGTCACTTCGCGCGTGCGTAGCCCCCGCAAATAAGGACATGAAATTATTTATAATCACCTACGGGGACAATTCCCTCTTACAAGGTTAGAAAGGAGACTCACCTCGTGTCGAATCTACTCCCCGGACCAAGAACGCGCCTGAAACTCCGAACTCTACACCCGAGGACTCGAAACTAGCCAAATGTTATACAAATTCATCAATTTATGCTAAGGTATGGAAATCCTCCTACTACTAAGTCAAATTCTCCATTCTTGAAGAAATCCTAAATTCTAACCCCGAGCCCGCATGCTCGGATTCCAAAATTTTTCGAAGGAAGCACTCACCCATAGCCTAAGGATCATTAATATACGATTTTTGAATGATTTCATAGCCAATTCACGAGTAATTTTCTAAATTCTCGAAGGCCCTAGGTTACTACCCAAATTCCTAAATTTTCACTAATTAAGTAGTTAAATTCCACTAAGAATGCATGCATTAACTAACTCTAGGATAGAATCTACTTACCTTTCAGTGGTTGGGTCGTTGAGCCCTTTTCCCAAGCTCCTAAAGTGTTCTAATGGAGGAAGAAATGAAGAAATAATGAAGAATCCCGTATTTAAGAAGCACACTACCTGACAGTGGTTACGCACCTGCGGCTCGAGGACGCACCTGTGGTCTCACACCTGCGAGCAAAGGATCGCACCTGTGAAAATGGACGAGGAAGCCTGGGCCCACACCTGTGGAGGGGAGACCGCACCTGCGGCTCCGCTTCTGCGGAACTTTGTCTGCACCTGCGAGAATTGGACTGCCCGGTGGGGGTCGCACCTGCGGCTGGGCAACCACCCCTACGGATCACACCAGAACAGGTGCACCAACAACTATTTTACTTGGTTTTTGGCCTCGTGTGGTGTTCGGGAGGCACCTGGGCCCACCCGAGCCCCCGTCCAAATATAGCAACAAGTCCCAAATCATAATACGGACTCTCTCGAGCCTTCAAAACACCCAAAACAACGCTAAAACTCAAAATCACACGTTAAAACTCCTAGAACCAAACTTAGGAACTTCAAGTTTTCTTGACTTCGCTAACAACGCGCCGAACCGACCTATACTACTCGGAATGACACCAAATTTTGCAAGCAAGTCATAAATGACATAACGAAACTATTCCTGGTCTGGGAATTCCATTCGGACCTCGATATTACAAAAACACGTCCCAAACCACAATAGGAACTTAAGGAACTCTTATTTCAATATTCGGCGCCGAAACGCTCCCTGGTCATCAGAAACCCATTCCAAACATACGCCCAGGTCCGAAATCATCATACGAAGCTACCGGAATCGTCAAAACTCGATTCCAAGGCCATTTACCCAAAACGTTGACCGAAGTCAAACTTGGCCTTAAAGGCCAACCTGAAGGAACCAAGTGTTCCAATATTGCTCTAAACACTTCTGAATCCCGGACCACTCGCCCCCGCAAGTCATAAATCACAATAAGCCTCTATGGGAAGTTTCATTTAGGGGAACGGGGTCCGATAATGCAAAACGACCGGTCAGGTCGTTACATAGGGTCTCCACTCCCTAGTCGTTTTCCCAACATAGGGTCTCCACTCCCTAGTTGATGATATCTAAAAATAGGGTCTCCACTCCCTAGTAGATGTTTTTTAGACATAGGGTCTCCACTCCCTAGTCGCTTTTCCAACATAGAGTCTCCACTCCCTAGTTTTTTTTATTTTAGACATAGGGTCTCCACTCCATAGTCGCTTTTCCAACATAGGGTCTCCACTCGCTAGTTGATGATTTCCTAACATAGGGTCTCCACTCCCTAGTTGATGATTTTTAGACATAGGGTCTCCACTCCCTAGTCGCTTTTCCAACATAGGGTCTCCACTCCCTAGTTGCTTTTATTTTAGACATAGGGTCTCCACTCTCTAGTCGCTTTTCCAACATAGGGTCTTCACTCCCTAGTTGATGATTTTATTTTAGACATAGAGTCGTCACTCCCTAGTCACTTTTCCAACATAGGGTCTCCACTCCCTAGTTGATGACATTTTAGACATAGGGTCTCCACTCCCTAGTCTCTTTTCCAACATATGGTCTTCATTCCCTAGTTGATGATTTCCCAACATAGGGCCTCCACTCCCTAGTTGATGATTTTTAGACCTAGGGTCTCCACTCCCTAGTCGTTTTTTCAACATAGGGTCTCCACTCCCTAATCTCTTTTCCAACATAGGGTCTTCATTCCCTAGTCTCTTTTCCAACATAGGGTCTCCACTCCCTAGTTGATGATATTTTAGACATAGGGTCTCTACTCCCTAGTCTCTTTTCCAACATAGAGTCTACACTCCCTAGTTGATGATTTCCCAACATAGGGTCTCTACTCTCTAGTTGATGATTTTTAGACATAGGGTCTCCACTCCCTAGTCGTTTTTCCAACATAGGGTCTCCACACCCTAGTTGCTTTTATTTTAGACATAGGGTCTCCACCCCCTAGTCGATTTTCCAACATAGGGTCTCCACTACCTAGTTGATGATATCCCAACATAGGGTCTGAACTCCTTAGTTGATGATTTTTAGACATAGGGTCTCCACTCCCTATTCGCTTTTCCAACATAGGGTCTCTACTCCCTAGTTGATGATTTTGGGACATTGGGTCTCCACTCCCTATTTAATGCTTTTATTTTATACATAGGGTCTCCCCTCCTTAGTCGCCTTTCTAACATAGGGTCCCCACTCCCTAGGTAATTTTTTTAGGACATTGGATCTCCACTCCCTAGTCTGCTTTTCCAAAATAGGGTCCCCAATCCCTAGTTGATTTTATTTTAGACATAGGGTCTCCACTCCTTAGTCTCTTTCCCAATATAGGGTCCCCACTCCCTAGTTGCTTTCATTTTAGATATAGGGTCTCCACTCCCTAGTCTCTGTTTTCTAAGGGAACACCATTCCCGCCCTTTTATTGCTTTCAATAATGAAGTAGTATAGAGTTTTGTTACAAATAACGCATGAAATTTTCTTAGTGAAAACTGGGGCAGAAAAATTTTGTTCGTTTGTTTTTATGCCTGAGCAGGTTATACCTCGAGGCACAGGGTTCGAGATGAACAAAAGAAGAAGTCTCAATCCAAATGAAAGAAAAGAAAAGAAAATAAGTGAATCCAAAATGTAGAAGCGGAAGAAAGGATGCAGACTACTAAAGACATTGACCGAAGTCGCAAGCTTTGCATGTCCCTTTTTTATCCGAAAAGCCATAGAAGAATGAACTAGCACCTGCAGCTGGCAAGCATGAAGATTCAGGTCAGATTCTGCAAGAGGAACCATCCAAGACTCAATATCAAGCTTCAGAAGACTTATAGATAAGAATCTTGTAACTCATAGATGATAGGCTTAGTTAGTCTTTTTCATTTTTGACTTTGGTGTAATAAGGAGCTCAGCAAGCAGTAGCAGCAACAACAACAGTGAATTCACAGCCTCTCGATAGTCTCAACCACCAAAACTTTCAGAACTACACTGACCGGATTCCTTTATAGTCAAGGATATGTAGGCAACCTCCGAAGCAAGGTTCAATCAATTTTTTTCAAAATGCTTCCCATGGAGTATCCTAACGAGTAAAAATTTCTCGTATTTGCTCACTTTATCTTTGCCCGTAAACTTTTCGTGTTTCCGAACAAAAATGAAAAGCTGTGAGCACGTAAATTTTGCCCGATGAATATACTCCTATAAAATCAACAAATAGATTTTTTCTTAGTTGTTTTTATACTTTTATAGAAATTTTAGGAATTTCTCGATTAATTGTTATTCACATTTAGTTGCATTTTTATATTTACAAGAAAATATCACAAAATGTCAAAATATTTCATGCATTGCATTTTAGGGTTTTTTTTTGTATTTTTAGGATTAAGTTGTTAATTAATTGCATTATTAAACAAAAATCACAAAAATATTGTTCATTTTTACATTTTTAGCTTCTAGTTTTAGATTAGTAATTTTTGTTTGTTAGTTTTAAAGTTAATTAAATATTCAAGTGGTAGAAATAGATAATTAGGCTTAATTCTATAAATTAGATTAATTTAAGACTCAATTTAGATTCTTAATTAATTAGGAATTAAGGTAAAAAAACAATAAAGAAAACAAAAAAAAGGATTAAGGAAAATGCTTGGTTTTGTTTGAAATTGTGCCAAAAACTTTCAGTCGCCCAAATATCCCTATATTCACACATGCCCAGCCCAATCCCCATAACCCCAACCGGTCCAACCCCCACTTAGTCCAAAACGACGTCTCCCCCCTCCCCCCCTCCCCCATCCAATCCTAGCCATTGATCATTTCTGATCTAACGGCTCCAAACTGATCCCCCATTACAAATATAAGTGTCGGACCAAACCCCTCCTACACTCAAATACTCTCTCACTCTCCGTCTCTCTCACCCCTCTTTCACCTCCACCGTCTGCCGCCACTGAAAATCGCCTACGGCCCGGCGCTACCCCAAATCACCCCAAATATTTACCCTATACTCCCCCACCATCCTAAACCTTATCCCCCCACCAATTTTCCCAAAACCCCTGCCAAATTTCTCCAATTTCAGATCTTAAGACGGCAGAAAGCCTAGTTTCTTTCTTCTTTTTCCGTCAAGTTTCAAGCCCCGATTTGATTTGTAACTTGCGTTAAACAATTGTTCTTATTAAGAACAGTTGATTAACACTAGTTTTGGTTCATTTCGAGGATGGCCGGATTTCGGCTAATTCTGACCGGCCAAAGTTTTCGTCGTCATCATTGCTCGTGGTTTCGCCTCAATCGCCCCTTCATTTCGGCCAAAATCAATATACTCTTTCTCCTACTCTTTTGTTTCTTTTTTTGCGTGTTTTGAATTATCATTTAGGTGTTAATTTTGTTTGGATTGGTTAATTGATTTGATTAAATTCAATGAAGTTTAGGATTAACTAGTTAATTACGTGTTTTAAGTTAATTGAATCAGTCTTAATTAATTTAATTTAGCTAAGTTTTAATTAGTAAGTTGTTTCTGCTTTGTTTGAGCCTTGATTTGGTCTTAATTTCTTGATTTCTTATGTTTTCATGCCAATTTGAATTAAAGGGTTGAAAGGGTAATATTGAAAACTTTAAAGGTTAATTGGAAACCAAAACTAGGGAATCTGAATAGCTGTCTAGGAAGTTTCTAGAAAAAGGGCTTAAAGTGTAATAAAACAATTGAATTATGTCAGATTTGGGGTGGAAAGGGGGAAATTCAGAAGTTAAAAGAACCTAAAAAATATATGAAAAATCTGCCGACAGCTGTCCATTTTCTGGTACAAAAAAAAGTACCTTATCCCTAAAATTGAGCTGACAAAAAATCCTCACATGCCCTCTGATTTTTTTTTCCTGAAAAAGGACCCTATCACTCTATATAAGACCTCACACACACACTAATTGACTGCATTTTCAGAAATTTCACTCATAGCATCTTCATTTTTAGTAGAAAAACTTCCTGGAATTCCAGCCTTAGAGCTTAGAGAAAACATCAACAAACAAAAAAAAAGCTCTTTTTCATCTTTTCTGGGATCTGAAGTTAGATTTTTGGCTTCATTCGCTGTTGTTTCTTTATTTCTTGCTGGTTTTCTATTGCTGCTGGGTTTCATACTGTTACTCCTTCTCAAATTTAGAGATTTATTTTCTTTCTTCCATACTGTCTTTGTTGCTGTTAAGGTACTGATTTTACTCTCCGTTGATATAATAGTACTCGAATGCTATAATATCATCAGATTAGCAACCATGGGTTGGCTATATGCTTGATAAATGTTCTTTGAAGTAGTTTAGTCATTTTTATGTTTGATTGAATGTTTTCTGCCATGTTCATTTGTGAGTTGAAATGGATCTGAAATTTTAGCATATAGAATCAGTAGAAATCTGAGCGTAAATGTTCATGCCATAGTCATGATGGAAGTATTTTAAAATTACATCATGTCAACTAGTTAAAATGAAGTTAGACTTGGGATTTTCAGGTTGGTATGAAGCAGAAGAAATGTCCATATCCAGCAGTAATACATTGACCAGTACTATATAGATTTGGAATTTTGAGGAAGAAATATAGAAGGGTTCATTTATACCTTTGGATCTTTTCACTTGTGCAGTTCCTTCATGAGTCACTTGCAAGGTGTCTCAAATTTCCTTGGTAGTGGTGCAACTTTGAATTCTACTGTACTCATCTGGACCAAGTCCGAACACAAGCCATTTCTTGGACTTGACATTCTTTTCCCATTTTATTAAGTCTTCAGCAGTGCAGTCAACTCTTGTCTTTGGCACATCTACTCCTTCTGCAGTCTTCTTCATGGTAGCCAAAGGACCGTCGATGACTATGTCCCATAGTTCATAGTCTTCTCCAATTAAGTGATCCTTCATCCTGTTCTTCCACTATGAGTAGTACTGGCCATTGAAAAGTGGTGGCCTAACAGTTGATTGTCCTTCCCAGTTCCCAGGTGGTGCATTCATCTTGATTTTTTCCTAAGGTATTAGCCTCTTCAAGGATAACCTGCTCTGATACCAATTGTTATTTATCTATGTCAATACCACACAAGAGGGGGGGGGGGATTTGTGTGGTGACCAATTTTCGTGTGCAGTAGTTATAGAAGGACCAGGTTCTTGTATATGTTCCAACTCCTACAGTTTGCGGGAATAATAGTTGGAGAAAATAAAGAACACATCAATTTTACGTGGAAAATACCTGGCTTAAAAGATGAAAAAACCACGACCTACTTCCTAGTAGGATTTTCCCAAACTCTTCACTAAATCAATGAGCCAAACAGCATTTACAAAATAAAATCTTTTGTAAACCTAAGGATTAACTCTAACCCTTTGTGGAAAACTAGCCTCTAGCTATTTGCGACAACCTTCAAGTTAACTCTAACTTGAATACCCAGTACCTATTACAAATGCTTATAGATAAAGCTGAAAGATACACTTTGTAATCACCTACTACAAATAAACTAAACTAAAAGACAACAGATGGAACTGGTTCTTCTAGCTGGTTCAAGTAGCTTCAGAATCGCACAGGAAATTCTCACACGAACTGCTTACAAAATTGCTTTGGTAATTTTGTTCTCAATTCTTGTTTTGCTTCTATGTTTGTGCACACCTGTTCAATAAGAACACTTGACAATATATAGGATCCGTAGAAAAGGAGATATACTAGAATTAGGATGCAGCTCATCCAATTCTGATGCAACTCTTCCTTGGTGGAAGAGTTCTAGTTGATCTCAACTCCCTAGATCCTCTTCTATCTTGATTCTGTCCTTACTGAATAAGGAGTCAATCTCCCTATCAATTTGCAACCTTTTCGACCAGGAGATATATCTTTAGATCACTGATTGTGCTTATCTCTGGTTTGCGATCACCTCACGTGCCATTACCTCTGCATGTCTATGTCTCCAGTGATGGACCTGGTTCAACTCTGAGTTCATTTGTCAATCTTCAAAACCATTCAGCTTCTTGATCCAACAAATTTCCCCTTTTTGATGATGACAAACTCTGTGCTTAGTCCTGTAATCACTTTAATCCAACATTGACACTTTTTATAGTATTAAGCATTTATCATAAAGAACCAGGTTCATTAGGTTATAAATATCACAATTTTCAATATAGCACATCTTCCCCCTTTTGGCATCATCGAAAAGTTGCAAAGTGTTAGAATTACCAGATTTATAATAATTACTCATGGCCACTGAGGCAACTGCAAGTGCAAACATATATTAACCATCAATAGCGAACCAAGGGCGTAAACTATCAAGGAAAGTGAGACACAATGAGTAAGAGCAAAAACAACATAATTCATTGATAAAAGCATGGTTCAAGCACTAAACACATAATGAACTAAAAACAGTTACAAGCATGAGAAAAAGATAGCAAAAAAATCCCGAAAGGGTTCATAGAGGGGTGAGGGACGGCACTAGACACCTAAGGCCGGGAAGGGGTGGAGGTTTGGTTCTTTGCTTGGATAAGAGAGAGCATTTGTTGAAGAATCCCTACATTCTTCTCCTTTTCATTAGCCAATTCAGATCTGAGAGCATCCCGCTCAGCCTAAACCTCTGCAAGGCGGGTCTTCAGGCAAAGGATTTTGCTTAACCCCACCTTCATGCACAAACGCCCTGACCTTGCTATTCACATGCATTTTCCTTGATGAACCAAGTACATTGTCAGGAATATTCACATCATAATCGCATGTCAGAAGCGTGTTCTTCCCAAAATGGTCCTTGACAGTGGCCATTTCTGCTTTCTTCACGGGCACTTTGAAGTGAGCCAGCACAGTCGTTAGGAGGAACCCATATGGGATAGCATAAGCCTTGGAGCCATTCACCACCCTGTCCAGCAACTGAATTATGAAAGAGGGCCAGTTGATTTGCCTTCCACTGTCCAGGCATTCCATGAGAGTTAAATCCATGTAGTTTGCTATGTGCCTTATCTCTTGCCTGGGCTGTATGCATTTATTGACAAACTCAAACACCATTTTGTGTTGAGGTATCATCTCGCTTTTGAACACAACCCTTCGTTCCACTTCTTCAGCATTATCACTGAACCTTCTGGTGATTTGCAGTGGAGAAGGAAGGACATCCAAGCTGGGCCACCACTGTCTTGTATAATTATCACATCCCTCAGCAGGAATCCCAAGAATTTCACCCAGTTCCTTGGCATCAAAGGAGATCTTAACCCTCTTCACTTGACTGGATATCCTGCCATCCTTGACTTCTACTTTTGCCATGAACTCGACAATCTCACTCCTGGCCAGCCTGCCTTGAATTTGAAGGACCATGTCCTTCCAGCCCTGTACTTCCAGAGTGTCCACAAGGTAAATCATACCAGATTCTTCAAGATCCTTCAGCAACCTTCCCTTTAGTATCGTGCGCTTCCCAAATTTTGTCAATTTGTCTATCTCTCCACCAGACTCCTCTGCTTCTTCACCACTGCACTCCTCATCATCAAGTTGAGCCTTATTTGATTTCTTTGTGGACCTAGTCCTTCTAGCAACAGTCGAGGATGTAGTAGACACATATGCTGACTTCTTGGAAGAAGTATTGTCCTTCTTTGGTTTGGGTGTCTGAAACTCAACTTCTGCCATTTGTTCCTCTTGATGAACCAGGTCCATCTCCCTAATATCAACAGCCTCTGCGGGCTCAAACACTTTTGCCTTCCCCTTTTCAGCTTTCTTTCTCCTACTCTCCCTCAAAGCCTTCTGCAACTCCTCTTCACTCTGCCTAATTGCACTCCTTGTGGTGCGACCTCTAGGATGGAAGCATCAACAAAGGGAGTGGCTTTTCTCTTCTTGCTTTCCACTGGAGGAGCAGCTTTCTTGGTCTTGGGTGTCTTCTTCTTTTTGGGTTTATAGCTCTCCTCTAACTTTCTCATAAGATCAGCCAAATTTTCTTCAATGGATGAACCAGGTTCATCGGTTTCATGCTGAAGATTTTCCAGCCCCTCTGCAGCCTCTCTAGAATCACTTCCCCCTAAATACTTGGCACCTTCTTCAACAACCACTGGGACAGCCCCACAAATTGCCAATGGAATACCTCCTTCCCCTGTTCCCCTCATAGTACTTCTTTCTCCCTCACTCACAAAGTTATTTTTACCGTATCTTCTTCTCCTATCAGGAATCTCCACATCCACTACAGACCCAATTAAAACAAACCTATTTCCAAAAATGACTGGCTCAGACTCAATTTTAGATGTTACCTGTTCAGAATCAGACGAACCAGTTGCTTCCCCCTCATTGGCGGACTTGAAAGAGTCATTGGAATTCTCAGATTCTTGGGCCTGGCTAGCTTGAAGCTTTGTGTTCAATTTCCTAGCTAGAGAGACAGAGGCCACAGTCTTTCTGGCGAGCATTTTCACATGCCTTCTCCTGGGTTTTGAATTTGGGCCTGGTTGTACAACGAGAGTGGTTGGAGGAAACGGAACATGGTTGTCTTGAGGGGTGGTGGATTGTGATTGAGATGGGATGGATGAATTTGATTGAGACGGAGTGGAACCAGTATCTTCAAGAGTGATACTGTAGTCAGGTGTGGTTGAGGAGGATGGAGTAGGAGGTGGAGTGTTAGCCATGGTGATGATTTTTGTTAAAGAAAATTACGATCAAGGTGTTAGAGTAGAAGGTTGAAAGATTTTTGACGGTTATGGCTTTAAGAAAAAGGTGAGAGAATAGAGACGTGATGATGTATTTTTAAAGGCTTGGTTAATAAATACACAACAGATGTAATTTTGGTCAAGTGGGAGTCTAATCGGTTCCGGAGTGTCAGGTGATAAGTGACGGTTATGACTCCTCTATAATCTAGGCTATTTTAATTTGATTTGACTCTTTGGAACTGGTTCAAATTTGGGATGGGTACTAGATTTAGTAAAGGCTTATTATAGATAGAGTCCTGCTCATGAGTAACTATAGGTATTTCAATATGTGTATAGTGATGAGCACATACCTTGTCTCTCAGATGAACCAGCAACGATGAACCAAGTTCATCTTGTTAGAATCTCTTGATCAACCCTCAATTTACAAAAATAGAAAAATATCATTAGTCACCAAGGAGTCATATTAACACATGGCAAGAGACTATGCCTTTTAAGGCATGATACTGAGCAACGAGTATTCTGATTATTTACACCTTTCAGAATTCCTAGCCAAAAAAAAACTATTTTTTTTGTTTTGAATTGGTTCCATTAGGCGATCTTAATCATTCCTAATTCTAACATGTTTCTCTCAAAATGCTCTCTACTTAGTGCCTTAGTAAAGATGTCAGCAATTTGTTTGTCAGTAGCACAGAATTCAATAGAGATCATTCCNGATCTTAATCATCCCTAATTCTAACATGTTTCTCTCAAAATGCTCTCTACTTAGTGCCTTAGTAAAGATGTCAGCAATTTGTTTGTCAGTAGCACAGAATTCAATAGAGATCATTCCCTTCTCATAGTTGTCTCTTAGGAAATGGTGTATAACATCTATGTGCTTTGTTCTTTTATGGTGGACAGGGTTCTTTGTCATACTAATAGCACTAGTGTTATCACAGAAGATAGGAATGCATCCAACCTCTATGCCAAAATCCATCAGTTGTTGCTTAATCCATAGTAACTGAGCATAACATGATGTTGCAGCCACATACTCAGCCTCAACAGTAGATAGAGCTACTGAATTCTATTTTTTAGTGGCCCAAGACACAAGACATGAGCGCAAAAAGTGTGCCATACCTGAGATGCTCTTTCTATCTACCAAAAAGCCTGCATAGTCAGCATCAACGTATCCCACAAGATCAAAATTAGTACCTTTAGAATACCAAAGACAGAGGTATGTGGTTCCTTTAAGGTATCTCAAGATTCTCTTCACTGCAGTTAAGTGTGATTCCTTTGGATTAGCCTGAAATCTTGCGCAAAGCCTTGCGCTGAAGACAATGTCAGGTCTACTAGTGGTAAGATACAACAATGAACCAATCATTCCTCTATACAACTTTTGATCGACAGATGAACCAGGTTCATTTACATCTAGTTTTGTGGTTGTTGCAATAGGAGTGTAAATTTCCTNTCCTTTGAGTCTTCCATTTTAAATCTTTTAAGCAATTCTTTCACATATTTTTGCTGATGGATCATAGTTCCATTTGAATTTTGTTTAATTTGTAAGCCTAAAAAGAAGTTAAGCTCACCCATCATGCTCATTTCAAATTCACTCCCCATTAGTTTAGCAAATTCTTTACTTAGCTTTTCAGAAGTTGCCCCAAAGATTATGTCATCTACATATATCTGCACTACCAAGAGATCTTTACCTTTTTCCTTCAAGAATAAGGTGCTATCAATTTTACCTCTCTTGTAGTCATGTTCCAGCAGGAATTTTGAAAGCCTTTCATACCATGCCCTTGGAGCTTGCTTGAGTCCATACAGTGCTTTGTCAAGCTTGTACACATGATCAGGATTCTCCTTGTTTTCAAACCCCGGAGGCTGATTTACAAACACTTCTTCCTTGAGATAGCCATTCAGGAAGGCAGTTTTGACATCCATCTGGTGAAGGGTGAATTCCATGTAAGAAGCAAAGGCTATGAGGATCCTAATTGCTTCCAACCTTTCCACAGGAGCAAAGGTTTCATCATAGCCTATTCCTTCCTCCTGATTGTATCCTTGAACCACCAATCTTGCCTTGTTTCTTGTAACAGTTCCATCTTCATCAAGCTTGTTTCTGAATACCCACTTTGTGCCAATCACTGATCTATCAAAGGGTCTAGGTACCAGATGCCAAACTTGACTCCTTTAAAATTGGTTGAGTTCTTCTTGCATTGCATTTACCGAATCTGCATCCTGCAAAGCTTCAACAATATTTTTAGGTTCAATCAAGGATAGAAAAGCATCAAACGCACACAGATTTTTCAAAGAGGATTTGGTTCTGATTCTAGATGTTGGATCAATTATAATGTTCTTCATGGGATGTGAGCTTTGATATTTGCGTGGTTTTACAACCAACCGGGTATTACTTGAAGATCCTACGGTGTCTTGTTGAGGAGGAGCAGGATCAGGGACAGGTTCCAATGAGGTTTGGAAATTAGTTTGTTGCTCAGTTCCCCCTGGTATGTTGCCTGGGATGGATGAACCTGTTCCATCACCCGTTCCTTCCTCCAGTGTTGCTCCAGTTTGGTCTGAGTTTCTGACCAGCCCAATTTCTTCATCTACTTGTTCCTGTCTCTCAGAGAGAATGTTAGTTTCATCAAAAACAACATGCACACTCTCTTCAACACACATAGTTCTTTTGTTATACACTTTATAAGCCTTACTATGTGAAGAATATCCCAAGAATACTCCCTCATCACTTCTGGGATCAAACTTACCTAGGGAGTCCTTGTCATTGTTGTGCACAAAGCACTTATAGCCAAAAGCCCTAAGATGGGATATATTGGGATTTCTCCCTTTAAGTAACTCATAGGTAGTCTTCTCTACAAGCGGTCTAGTCATGCACCTATTTATGATGTAGCATGTAGTGTTTATTGCTTCTGCCCAGAAGCTATGAGGTAGTTTACTAGAAAGAAGCATGGTTCTACCCATATCTTCAAAGGATCTGTTCTTTCTTTCAACAACTCCATTTTGTTGTGGAGTTCCAGGGGCAGAGAAGTTATGATCTATGTCATGTTCATCACAAAATTCAGCAAACTTTGCATTTTCAAATTAAGTGCCATGATCAGACCTTATTGATGCAAGTTGATTTCCTAATTGTTTATGTATTTTTCTAAAAAAAGAAGTAAACATGTCAAATGCTTCATCTTTAGATGTTAGAAACTATGTCCAGGTAAATCTGGAATAGCCATCAACAAGAACTATTACATATCTCTTACCACTTCTGCTTAATGTTCTCATAGGATCACACAGATTCATATGGATCAGTTCCATCGTCCTGGTGGTACTTACCATTTTCTTGCTTTTGAAAGATGATCTTACCTGCTTCCCCCTTGCACAAGCCTCACAAACTTTGTCTTCCTTGAACTTAATGTTAGGGAGACCTATCACTAGGTCCTTGGAGACTAGTTTGTTGAGTTGATTTAAGCTAGCATGTCCAGGTCTTTTGTGCCAAAGGAGGGGATCACTGTCCAACACACTCAAACAAGTTAATTCGTTTTATGATAGTGTGGACAAGTCTATGATATAGATATTATTCACTCTTTTTCCCTGCAAAACAATCTTCTCAGTGATAAGATTAATCACAAAACATTTTGTAGAAGTGAATGCAACCAGGTTATATCTGTCATACAGTTGTGACATACTGATTAGGCTATATTTCAAGCCATATATCAAGTAAACATTCTCAATGGAACGTGTGTCATCCTTACCTACCTTATCAACCCAAATAATTTCACCTTTCTTCCCATTTCCAAAGAAGACATTTCCTCCTTTGAGGTTTTCAAGTGAAAGGAACTGTTCCTTGTTCCCTATCATGTGCTTTGAGCTGCCACTATCCAAGTACCATATTTGACTGCTCCCTTTCACTTGAACCTGCAAGAGAAAATCATGGATTAGTCTTAAGAACCCAAACTTTATATGAGAAAAAGAATGAATTAAGCTACTTATGGCGCAATTTGGCAGCCAATTTTTCTTTCGAACAAAGCTTTTATTCCTTTGGTTGGCCTGCTCTTTTGCATTGCATTTAGTTTTGTAGTGACCAGTCTTACCACAATGGGTGCAGATTTTGCTCTCAGGAAGTGTGAGGTACTTACTTTTGGGATCCCATTTAGGTAGTTGACTCCCAAAACCAAGTCCTCTTCTGTTGCTACTGTGATTTTCTTGAAGCCATGTCAAGCCATCAGAAGATTTATTCCATTTGCATGTTCGATCCAGTTCATGTTTGACCTTTACAAGTTCCTCTTTTAGCACTCTTATTTGTTCATCTCTATTATACAACTCATCCTGTAGTATGCCTACATTTTGCTTCTAATATGAGTTGAGAGTTGTCAGCTATCTTCTTGCTAGTTCCTAGTTTCAATTTTAAATTTTCAGATTTTAACTCTAGGACCTTAGTTTCAAGTGGATGAACCTGGTTCTTCAAGGCAGTGTTTTCGTTTACAGATTCACTTACTCTGAGCTCCAGGTTCTTACACTTTGCTTTTAATATTACACACTCCTTAGAGAGTTGTTCTTTTTCTTTATTTATTTCTTCAGAATCGTCAATGAAGTCAAGTAATAATTCAGAGAGTTTTTCTTTGGATAAGAACTTAATCTTGTTTTTGAGATGAGATATACTTACCTTTGATTCCTCATCGGATTCACCAATTTCCATGTGTGCTTGCTCATCTCCATCTTCATCATCTGATTCTTCATCTGAACTTTCTCCCAAGCAGCAACCATAGCTTTTGTTGATGTTGTGTTTTTCTTGGGATGAACTGGTTCCTTCTTCCGATTCCTTCGTTCAAATCTTTCCTTTTTCCATTCAACTTCCCACTGAGGACAGTTCTTGATGTGATGATCAGTTTTTCCACATTTGTAGCATCTCTCGTTGGTGGGTTTTTCTGGTGCCTTTACCTTGTTGTAGTTTCCACCTCTTGAGATGCCCTTTTTCCTGATGAGATAGTTTCTGAATTCCTTGGTGATCATAGCCATTTAATCTTCCTCCAGATCTGTTCCCTCAGTGATTCTCAGTGCCATACTTCTTTCCTTCTTGGGAGAATCCATATTCATTGTGTGCCTTCTAAGTTCATAGGCAGTGAGATTTTCAATTAGCTCATCCAATCTGAGGGTTGCCATGTTCTTGGATTCTTGAGAAGTGATTTTACTCTCCCAAGAGATTGGAAGAACCCTTGTCAAAATCTTTTCAACCTTGTCTTCTTCAAGGATAGTCCTTCCAAGAGATTTTAGTTCATTTGTCAGAGTAGTGAATCTAGTGTAAATCTCTTGGATGGTCTCTCCTTCCTTCATAGAGAAATTCTCATATTGAGAATATAGTAATGTACCTCTGGATCTTTTCACTTGTGCAGTTCCTTCATGAGCCACTTGCAAGGTGTCCCAAATTTCCTTGGCAGTGGTGCAGCTTTGAATTCTACTGTACTCATCTGGACCAAGTCCACATATAAGCCACTTCTTGGACTTGGCATTCTTTTCCCATTTTCTTAAGTCTTCAGAAGTGCAGTCAGCTTTTGTCTTTGGCACATCGACTCCTTCTGCGATCTTCTTCATGGTGGCCAAAGGACCGTCAATGACTATGTCCCATAGTTCATAGTCTTCTCCAATTAAGTGATCCTTCATCCTATTCTTCCACCATGAGTAGTAATGGCCATTGAAAAGTAGTGGCCTAGCAGTTCATTGTCCTTCCCAGTTCCCAGGTGTGCACTCATCTTGATCTTTTCCTAAGGTGTTAGCCTCTTCAAGGATAACCTGCTCTGATACCAATTGTTATTTATCTATATCAATACCACACAAGAGAGAGGTGATTTGTGTGGTGACCAATTTTCGCATGCAGTAGTTATAGAAGGACCAGGTTCTTCTATGTGTTCCAACTCCTACAGTTTGCGGAATAATAATTGCAGAAAATAAAGAACACAACAATTTTACGTGGAAAATACCTGGCTCAAAAGGTGAAAAAACCACGACCTACTTCCCAGTAGGATTTTCCCAAACTCTTCACTAAATCAATGAGCCAAACAGCATTTACAAAATAAACTCTTTTGTAAACCTAAGGA